>OZ023313.1:74695686-74962899 GCA_964007375.1 Ophion obscuratus | reverse complement strand
AACAAACCCAAACAAACCCAAACAAACCCAAACAAACCCAAACAAACAAACCCAAACAAACCCAAACAAACCCAAACAAACCCAAACAAACCCAAACAAACAAACAAACAAACCCAAACAAACCCAAACAAACCCAAACAAACCCAAACAAACCCAAACAAACCCAAACAAACCCAAACAAACCCAAACAAACCCAAACAAACCCAAACAAACCCAAACAAACCCAAACAAACCCAAACAAACCCAAACAAACCCAAACAAACCCAAACAAACCCAAACAAACCCAAACAAACCCAAACAAACCCAAACAAACCCAAACAAACCCAAACAAACCCAAACAAACCCAAACAAACCCAAACAAACCCAAACAAACCCAAACAAACCCAAACAAACCCAAACAAACCCAAACAAACCCAAACAAACCCAAACAAACCCAAACAAACCCAAACAAACCCAAACAAACCCAAACAAACCCAAACAAACCCAAACAAACCCAAACAAACCCAAACAAACCCAAACAAACCCAAACAAACCCAAACAAACCCAAACAAACCCAAACAAACCCAAACAAACCCAAACAAACCCAAACAAACCCAAACAAACCCAAACAAACAAACCCAAACAAACCCAAACAAACCCAAACAAACCCAAACAAACCCAAACAAACCCAAACAAACAAACCCAAACAAACAAACCCAAACAAACCCAAACAAACCCAAACAAACCCAAACAAACAAACCCAAACAAACCCAAACAAACAAACCCAAACAAACAAACAAACCCAAACCCAAACAAACCCAAACAAACCCAAACAAACCCAAACAAACAAACAAACCCAAACAAACCCAAACAAACCCAAACAAACCCAAACAAACCCAAACAAACCCAAACAAACCCAAACAAACAAACCCAAACAAACCCAAACAAACCCAAACAAACCCAAACAAACCCAAACAAACAAACCCAAACAAACCCAAACAAACAAACCCAAACAAACCCAAACAAACCCAAACAAACAAACCCAAACAAACCCAAACAAACAAACAAACCCAAACAAACCCAAACAAACCCAAACAAACAAACAAACAAACCCAAACAAACCCAAACAGACGTTGAGGTCGGTTGAGGTCAAGTGTTTGTTTGGGTTTGTTTGGGTTTGTTTGGGTCGGTTGAGGTCGGCTGTTTGGGTTTGTTTGGGTCGGTTGAGGTCAAGTGTTTGGGTTTGTTTGGGTCGGTTGGGGTCTGTTTGGTCTTGTTTGGGTTTGGGGCTGTTGAGGGCTGTTGGGGTCTGTTTGGTCTTGTTTGGGTTTGGCACTGTTGAGTGCTGTTGGGGTCTGTTTAGTCTTGTTTGGGTTTGGCGCGTGTTGAGGGCTGTTGGGGTCTGTTTAGTCTTGTTTGGGTTTGGCGCGTGTTGAGGGCTGTTGGGGTCTGTTTAGTCTTGTTTGGGTTTGGCTCTGTTGAGTGCTGTTGAGGTCTGTTTAGTCTTGTTTGGGTTTGGCGCGTGTTGAGGGCTGTTGGGGTCTGTTTGGTCTTCTTTGGGTTTGGCTCTGTTGAGTGCTGTTGAGTTCTGTTTGGTCTTGTTTGGGTTTGACGCGTGTTGAGGGCTGTTGGGGTCTGTTTGGTCCTGTTTGGGTTTGGCACTGTTGAGTGCTGTTGAGGTCTGTTTGGTCTTGTTTGGGTTTGGCACTGTTGAAGGCTGTTGGGGTCTGTTTAGTCTTGTTTGGGTTTGGCGCGTGTTGAGGGCTGTTGGGGTCTGTTTGGGCTTGTTTGGGTTTGGCGCGTGTTGAGGGCTGTTGGGGTCTGTTTGGTCTTGTTTGGGTTTGGCTCTGTTGAGTGCTGTTGAGTTCTGTTTGGTCTTGTTTGGGTTTGGCGCGTTTTGAGGGCTGTTGGGGTCTGTTTGGTCTTGTTTGGGTTTGAGTAGCGTTGAGGTTTGTTGAGGTCAAGTGTTTGGGTTCCAATGCAATACTCGACTAACGTAGCCGCGATCTTCACAAACGCTTTCTTGCAAATATCTCGGAAACGGTGGACTCTACGTTAAAAATCATAAGGACCTTTTTTGTAGAGAATAAAATTTCCCATCTTTTTTATTTAAAACTTTTTTCTCTATTGTTGATATTTGCCGAGATATAGTGATTAAAAACCAAATTTGTGTTTTTGGAAATACAGGGTGTCCCAGAAGTAACGAACATCCCTCTACCATCTGGGGTCCGCATTTGTTTTTTATCATACTTCAAATAAATAGTTAATCAGGTGCACGCTACAACGTTAAGGCACCGGCAGAGGGGAGGGATAGGGCAATGCGTTGTAATTGCGTCCGCCTGAACATTCCGAAAGTGTATGTATGTGCACTTCCAAACATGCTTTCGGATTATTACAATATATTACCAATGAATATATTTTTGTACATTAATTAGTAATTAATATACTAAAATATACTATTAAATAGTATTTCATAATATATTAATTACTATTAAATACTAGTAATTAATAGTAATTATTATATACTAATATATATTAATTACTAATAATATAATTAATATATATTAGTATATTAATGTATATTATTAAAATAATAATATATATTAATAATAATAATAATATATATATATATATTAATATATGCATTAATATATATAAAATTAATTACATGTAAACAATTAATTATTAATATATATGAATTATTATATTTTGAATAATTCATATATATGAATTATATAAACTCAATTTATATAATATATAAATTACATTTATATAAATATTTATATTTATACATTTATTTATTTATATATTTGTTTGTAATATAAATAAATTTTATATTTATTTTATAAACATATTTATACAATACATAATTATATTATATAATTATAATTTTATATTATATGATTATATAATAATTATTATAATATTGAGGGTGGGGATGGAAGGCAACAAGGGATATAGCGACAACAAGTGCAGGAGCTGCGAAAAAGAAATACAAGATTTGGTCCACATATGCACATGTGAAGGAATAAAGGAAAAAATTAAAAAAGAAATAGTGGAGGAGTTGGAAAAGTGGTTAGGGGATAGAGAAAGCGAGGAGATAAATAGGAGAATAGAAATGGCGTTGAAGGAGGGACCGGCGGAACCACTAGGTACATACATACGGCAATTTGAGAAGGTGATCAAAACCGAAAAGAAATAAAAAAGGAAATTTAAGTGCGTGCGAAAGGAAAGTAAAACAAAAAAGGCGGATTGTTTATGTAGTGGGGGAAAACCTGTGTAAACACCCGGAGAGGGTATACCACGAAATAAAGACATACTTACTAATTATTATAATATTACAATAATATTATTAATAATTCATAAATTAATTATTAATTTATATTAATAATTATTAATTTTAGTTGATTTTTAATTAATTTAATAATATGAATTGATTTATAAATTAATAAATATTATTAAATTATATTAATAATACTAACTATTGTTAATATTATTAACTATAGTTAATATAAACTATTATTAATATTATTTCTTATGTTAAGAATATATTTCTTATAATAAGAATATAATATAAGAATATATAAGCTTATATTCTTATAATCTTATAAGAATAAGCGCTATTCTTATCATTTATAGCGCGTATCGAAAGACGCTACAACAGAAAGGCTGTACCCTTTTCGCGCACTCTGATTGGCTAGTTATTTTCATTCATAATTCATCTATGCGACTCATCAAAAAATCACCGAGGACTTTGTCTCAGAATTTTTTTTTTCCTTCCAAATGTTAAAAGGGCGTACGTTACTTCTGGGACACCCTGATATCTCGATAATTTTTCGGAATACAAAAAACAATGTAATAATCAAAGTTGTACAGCATTACATTTTTTACGATTTTTGCATAAAACCGTTTTTTTTTTTTTGGAAAATCATTAGTTGCTGAGTTCTAGCGCATTCAAAGTTGTCGTCAGATAACGAAAAACGGCCATTAGTGGTAATACGTTAATCTAGCGTGCCAAAAAAAAAACGTGTCATCGAAGAATTTTATAATAGAGACGCGATAACATTTGTCGCGTAAGGAAAGATATAGGCGATAAGAGTCAAGTTTGCGCAATAAAAACATTTTGCACCAATTGTTTGAAAAAGACATGAAAATTTTTTCTTTTGCAACATGATTCACGATTTATAAATTAGGATCGCATCATCATAATAATTAACAACATTCGTAATCCAATCGAAAAATCAATCAGGATTTTTCTCCCAGCGAATGTCTAAAAATCCAAAAACTATTTCATTTCAATTTCTTTCCGTCCATTACTCCGTTCTTCATATTTCCTTCCCGCCGCCGGTATAACAGCACACTACCGACCGCGCGCGCGACTTTCTACACCACGCCGCGCGCAATACATACAATACTACTGCCACGGACGGTAAGAGAACGCGAAAATTAACAGTCGGTACGTTGACTACCTGTCCTACCAGCAAAAGGCAAATTTACCATACACGCGCGCGCGCTATCGTACAAATTATCCACACAACATCGACAAATTCTCTCTCAAATCCACCCTCATTATCATTCATTTTTCCACTACAATGCATTATTCAATTTACTCTTTTTTACCCTTCCTCTTTCATCTTCAATTTATCTTCATCTCAACTGAGCGTTCCGAATATTCAAATCCTTATTGTGTGGCCAGCGAGGCGGCCACACGCGTGTCCCAATTTTTTTCCGCTTCCTATTCTATATATTTTACACGTGGAAATCAAACTCAAAATTCAATACACTTTCATCAAAATTCATTCATTTTATTATTGCCATACAATTGTTTTTATCTTTCAAATCATTTATCCTAACGCCATACAAATCCTTCGTAACTAATTATGTACTTCCGAAATTACAAACAATTACATCGAACGCACCCAATAATACAAGCACAAGTCGAGAAAATACCACTCATTCGCATCAATCACACCATTTCGTCTCAACACAAACCCCCCTTCCCGCTAACTTTTTTTCAAACCATTTACATTTTTTACCTATCAATTCTGTGCGGCCATTCGGATACTTTTTTTATTTTTCATATCTTTCACTATCGATGTACAACACTGCATTTGTCCGTTACCTCTTTTTTTCCCTATTTTCGCATTTCACGATACGCGCGTGCATTACCATCATTTTAAACCATTTCATTTCGGATCATCCATCTCCGAGATTCCATCACCAACAACGCAAACACACCATTTTCATCTATAAATACCAACTCAAATTACCATTTTTCCTATACATTTCGAAAATATATTTATTCAACGTTCAAACTTTTACAACAATGTCTACAGTAAAAACCTATTTTTTTTATTCATAAATATAGCCTTTTTGCGTCGAAAGAGAAAAAACCCCTTAAGGGCAGCATCCACGAGTATGTCTGTGTGTGTGTGTAAATTTAGCCAAAACGACCACGTGACTGCGCTCGTAGACGACTGTCTTCCAATTCCAAAGCATCATCTTCCAAACGGTCGTATGGCCAAGTTGTTAGCGCATCCATGCTACAATGCTCGATATTTCAAATTTCACCCTCTTTCGGGGGGGTAATGGGGGGGCAGCAGGGAACGAGTTTGGCGGGGGGGGCGCCCCCCCTGCCAATTTATTTTGCACTCTTTTATGTTATTTTGCTCACATTTTATATCTATTTTATTGCCTATTTCTTCGTAAAGGCTCAAACACGACGGACCGGGTTCGAAACCCGACCGTGGCGTTTTTTTTTTTCCACACCTACCAGTTCCAAATAATTACTTCACATTTCCCCACTTTCCAACTATTTACACATTATCGATCAATTACATGCGTCCCACGTTTTTCCTTTTAAATCTTACAAATATTTCCCCATACCTACCCAACATTCACAATCACAAATTTCAAAGACAATCGGTACGCTCTTTCAAATTTATATTCACTTATAAATCGCTACGAAACTAGCAAAGGAAATCCCGGGAGAAAGACGACGCCAAATTTTCATGCACCGCGAACTTATCCTCGTAAATTATCCATATCAACCAGCGTATGAGAGTATAGCGCAGCGGCAAAGACCTCGGCTCGTAATTCAGAATACAGAGTTCGAGTCGCACTTGGACCTTTTTTTTTCTCCATCCTTCGTGTTTTCAACAAAAATCATTCATTGTGTATACTTATCTAATTTTCTAATTCAATTATTTTTACAAACACACCGAAACATACATTTTCGATACTATGTAATTCGGTTCATTCAAATTATCATCACATCGACAAAAAAATCAATATTAACGCTAGAATAAGTCGTCCGGAAATCATTTACTATAACGCGGTATTCGTTCGTTATTTCATTTATTACGCAATGTCATTTATTCGCTGCCGCGAACCTCGAAAGATCTACAAAATCCCGCAAGATAATTATCACAGAAAAACACTCAAAGCACACATTACTGGGCGCGGCACCATGCACATCTCATAAATGTCCTACCTCTTTACAGGCACACGCATTTTTTACCAGCTATACCGGCACACTGGTCGGTTAAAAAAACCTTTCATTCGTCTTTCACCCATTCATTTCGACGCAAACCAGGCGCGTATTTAACCATTCGTCCAACGGGTACGCACAGCGCAAGAGGCCATCACTAAAAAGGCAGGGACAACAAATAGAAAACGTTGCCCAAACATTACAGATTCAAACTACACACGGTTTGCTAGCTTCGAAATATGATTTTTCAATCTCCGTGAAAGTTTGCTTTGAAAAAAAATTACATCGCCCAATAAATTTCCTTATTTAAACCAACTACACAGTATCGAATAATATATCTTTCGATGCGTTTGTAAACATAATTTCATTACAAAATTAGATAAGTACGCCCAATCAATCATTTTCATCAAAATCACGTACGATTGAAAAGAAAAAAAAATCAACTCCCGAGCGAGATTCGAACCCCGTACTCTGGATCGCCAACCGAGCGCCTTGCCGCTGCGCCAAACTCATACGCTGTGAAACATCTCCAATTTAGACAAATAACAACTATCTAAAAGAAGAAGAAGAAAAAAGATTACTTCTCTTTGAAAATGGGCTTTATTAAAAGTATGGGCCGGCCACGGTGGCCACCAATGACATTCAGACATGTGCGCCATTAAGCCTTCATGCGGCACGCTCCACCTCTCCGTTTCGTCGCCGGGAGAAAAACTCACGTCTTCATTTACATAAAAGTCAATATTTCATAAATGCCGTAGACGGATCATTTCATTTTTGGCTGACAATTTTCATTATGTACTGAATTATTTGACATTTTTTCATAACATCCTTAACACTTTTCACACTATTCCGTGTGTAAAACTGCCGATCGGCATGAGTCTAGGCATCTTCTTATGTAAAAACTGTTTGTTCAATTCAAATTTTTTATTAAATTCAATTCTAAATTATTAAAATCAAATATTAACATTTGAAGGGTGCATTCGGTATATGATAACGAATCCACTATATCAATTTCAACAAATGGTAACATTTCATCACTTCACCCGAAGCTTCTTAACGATTTAAGGAAAGACGTGTATTCTCGAGCAGCCTCCAGCATGGTAAATGTCACGCGTTATCCGAGTGCATCCGGTTTTTGTTTAGAATCGACAAATCGATGAGCATTCTACTCGCTCAACACGAAAATAAAATAACGCAATCAAGTTGGATTTTCATAAAATATTTTTATTTATCTCTAGTCTCTTTCAATTAAGAGTTTTCTCCTACTGCAACAAACAAAGCGCAATTCATCAAACATGGAGACGGTATATCAAAAAGTAAAACATTAAGAGCTACAGAGTTGGGCGTCATTCTATATATAAATATGAATACGAATTTATTCACATCGTCATGTTCATGTCAATATAAATACAAATCAAGAGACGCGGCAGCGTCTTGACGCCAAGTAATAAAAAAAAAAAAAAATTTGACGCCACTGATCGATGCCACCGATCTCGACGCCACTGACCGACTGACGACATGCCGCGACTCTTTATACAGTAAGATGGGCTCTAGCAGACGACGTTTTAACTTTGTTCCGATATTACGCGAAAACGCGGCAACAAATCGAAAATCTAATGACAGTTTACCAATGTAATGTGATTTTTTCCTATCGATTTTGTTCGGGCTATTTTTCGATTTGTCCACTCAATCTCGGGATCTCATAATTTACGGCCGAATTTTCGGGTGACTTTTTACCCCAAAAATTCTTCAACACTCGTCCATTGTCTTTCATTGAATGAAATAAAGTCGTTGGCTCATATCGTAAACATAACACATACGCCGTTCTGTGAATTGATTAACACTTTAGCGCAACAGGCACAGCAACGCCACCGCTCTCTCGAACGGCACGACTCGAACTACATCCTGCTTGCAATATATATATATATATATGTATTCTAATACAGTCGCTTTGACAGCTCGAGTAACCAAACACGGTTAGTCGAGCGTGGATGTGAAAAAAGAAAACAAACGGCTCTTATTAGAGCCAAAAATTTATTTAACAAAGGTTCACGTCGTTCAAATTTAGGTGTGGATTATTTATTTGATCCTAACATATGTATATTAGCCGTGGCGCTCGCGCGGAAACCGTCGGAGAAACAGCGAGGACGATACGCAAATAGATACAGAGTAAGTTAAAAATTCAATAATGTGCTCATTTCTTTCACTTGCTTGTATAAAATCATTAAGAAATTCGCAGACAGACGTGCATGTGTAGCTTTTGTGTGCCCTGAGAGCATAACCTAGCTTCTATACGTCATTACCAATTTGTGTGTTCATAACCTCGTTCCGTTAACATTTTATGAACATATCTTCAAAATTTTCTGAACAGAATCTTGTCATAGACGATGAAGTTTTTTTTTTTTTGTAGAAAATGCATTCGGCTCGGTAGAATTTATATTGACGCAGAGCTTGACAATTATTTTGCCTGAAATATTATTCATCGCTGAAAAATCTCTCATGAGAAATAAAGGCTTTGTGCAACACAATATATAAACCTAGATCCTCTACGGCGTCCAATATAACATGTAAAATAGAACGCCATTACACGACCATCCCAAGTTGTTGCGAATTTTGTTCATATGAACCCGTGATCAAACATACAGGTATCGAATAGGCAGCCTAATTAACATACATGCGATGCAATCGACACCTGTATATTTGATCACGGGTTCATACGAATAAAATTGGTGCGAACCTGTGATTGTCGCGTAATCGTGTTCTAGGACAACACCTAATGTTTGGCTCGATCTCACAGACTCAAGCCTGACAGCGCTTTCATATGCCTCGCCATTCTTTTCCTACTGTGGTGATCACCATATTTCATTGTTGCAGCTGCACAATCTACGTCTACATGGAACGATGATAGTCTGCCATCTCCGAGAAATCTTCGAGTGCCACACCTGCATCGAAGCCTTTCCTTGGTTATGTCGTCCAACACCTTGAAGTTTATCGTCCCAAGTGCGCTCAATGTGTCAAATGCTATGGAAAGCCAAACTTCAGATACTCCATGTCGCTCTATGCCTCGAATCGAGCAACATTTGGGGATGAAACCCTTTTCCGGTACGGAGAGCGACAACGAAACCTTTTGACATTTTTCCAGCTTGACATAACATAAAAATGATTAAAACATGAATTTTAGCATTTTTCATCAAATGAGGACTATTGTGCCATCTGGCCAAGGAAGGCCAGATTGTGAATGATTGTGCGCTTTTTAATGTTAACATGAAAGTGTGATTGAAGCTGCACATTTTATGTGTTACGTGATTATCGGCTATTATGTAAATTTAAAATAAGATGATTGTCAACGAAACCTTTTTTTTGTCAAACCGGCTTTAGTTTTAATTTACTGTAAAACAACCTAAGATTTCTTGAATAAAAATCCTGAAACTGAGTATAAATGTGTGATAATAATATCTCTAATTTCTATTGTGTCAAATTTAATATGGTTAGTGAAACTGAATTGATTACATTTATCAAACATTTAAAACGTAGGGACCCTCAAACTTTTATTTATAGTCACATATAGGTGACTGGGTAAAAAAAATTATTTCACACTTTTTAGTACATTAAATAAAAGCTTGTTTAAAAGAAAAGTTTTTTTTATATACAAATTTTCCGTACCAATCTGACTGTGTTAAATGAAAAAAAAGAAAAACCGCGTTTCGAAAATATATGGTTCTGCACTTTAAGGTATTTCTTTCACGAACCCGAATATTTAACAAATAACTGATTTTCGTCTATTATTTTTACACGGTGTTTACATTCCTTTATTCAACCGAATTCATTTTGAACGATAAATGTCAATTGTCTAAAAGAAAGAAAAAAAAGATGAGTTCTCTTTGAAAATGAGCTTTATTGAAAGTATGGCCCGGCCACGGTCACCATTGGCATTGAAACATGTGTGCCATTAAGCCTTCAGCGACGTTGGCTCGCTCCACCTCTCCGTTTCGTCGCCGGGAAAAAAACTGACGTCTTCATTTACATAAAAGTCAATATTTAATAAATGCCGTAGATGGATCATTTAATTTTTGGGTGACAATTTTGGTAATATACTGAATGATTTGACATTTTCTCATAACATCCTTAACATTTTTTACACTATTCCGTGTGTAAAACTGCCGATCGGCATGAGTCTAGGCATCTTCTTATGTAAAAACTGTTTGTTGAATTCAAATTTAAAATTAAATTATGAAATTAAAAATTCAATTCAAAATTATTAAAATCAAATATTAAAATTTGAAGGGTGCATTCAGTATATGTAACGAATCCATTATATAAATTTGAACAAATGGTAACATTTGATCATTTGACCCGAAGCTTCTTAACGATATAAGGAAAGACGTGTATTTTTGAGCAGCCTCCAGCAGGGTAAACGTGACGCGTTATCCAAGTGCATCCGCTTTTTGTTTACAATGAACAAATCGATTTGCATTCCACTCGCTGAACACGCAAATAAAATATCGCAATGAAGTTGGATTTTCGTAAAATATTTTTATTGATCTCTAGTTTTTTTTATTAAAAGTTTTCTCCTGCTGCAACAAACAAAGTGCAATTCATGAAACATGGAGACGGTATATCAAAAAGTAAAACATTAAGAGGTACAGACTTGGGCGTAATTCTATTTATAAATACGAATATGAATTTATTCACATCGTGATTTTCATGTGAATATAAATACAAATGTATTCATACTTCATTTTTTGTATTCACATGCATGCATACAAATACAATTGTATTCACAAATATTCTGAACATACAAATAGATTCACAGAAAAAATTGTGAATATTCACAAAAAAGTGAATATTTACAAAAAATCCTGTGAATTAAAAAAAAATACACATCAAAATCTGTGAATGCAAATGTATTCATAAAAAATTGTAAATACAAAAAAATTCACAAAATAAGTTGTGATTTTTTTCATATTTAAGACAAATTAAAATCAAATTCACAATAATTAGATTAAAATTTACACCATTAGTGAGTTCGTACGCATTTTGAGAGTAAACTTATGCCTCGAGGCAAAGAAATTTTTGCACAAAACTTTTTGTGCGAAAATTCCTTTGCCTCAACACAATGGTTTCTCTCAAAATACATAAGAAATCACTTGTGGCGTCAATTTTAATGTAATTGTCGTGAATTCGATTTTAATTTTCTTCAACTTGAGGAAATTCACAACTCATTTTGTCCATTTTTGGGGCATTTTGTTACTTGGCGTTCTTTTTTTACTTGTTAAAAATAACATATACTTTGAGGCAAGAGAGAGAACGGAAAAGTGAAAAGTTTGCGCAATCAAAACATTTTGACCAATTGCTTGAAAAAGACATGAAAATTTATTCATACGCAAGACGATTCACAATCTATAAATTAGGTTCGCATCATCTTAATAATAAAAAAAAACTTCATAATCCAGTCGAAAAATCAATCAGGATTTTTTTCGGAGCGAATGACTAAAAATCCTCAACTATAATTGACGATTTTTACTCATTCACGGACCTAAAGAAAATGAAATATATTTCATTTCAATTTCTTTGGGTCCGTTACCCCAGCTAATCACGTACCGTCAATGTACCCCTCATGTGGAGTGCGCCATACCGGTGGTACTGTGTTGCCACCTCGTACGTGCGTACGACACTGGTACATTACTTACCCAAGCGTACCATTAGTACAGCGTGTACCGCAAATGTGGAGTACGCCGTACCCTACAGTACCGATAATGTACGGCTACGGGATACCAGCGTACTCGTACCTTCACGGTATCGCTACCGTGGAGTTACACCGTACTGCAGTCTACGGTGGCTCCACGGTGGCGATACTGTACCGGTACTGTCCCAGTACATTGGCGGTACAGCGTACCGTACGGCGTACCGGTAATGAACCAGTACCGTACGCACATACGAGGTGGCAACAGTTTTTAGTATATTTTACCCTCTCTTACATCGAACGCACCCAATACCCAGTAAACCAGCCATGTAACGGCGATATAACGTGCAAGTTACAATTAATATCACAATGTTACACTTGTGTAGTATAACTGTTATGTAATATGGAAATAACACGGCAATGTTTCACTCGATACCTGTATGTCATATACATATAACGTACCATGGTTACATTACCAAAATGTATAACAGTCTCATAACATGTGTGTAACAATGTGAATATAACATTGGTAATATTCAGGTTATGTAAACGTTGTGAAAGGGTATAATATTGCAGTTACATAACCAACATATTGTAACAGTTACATATTAGGTTGATAACAATGTGAATGTAACATTGGTAATATTCAGTTAATGTATATTGAGACGTATAGGTCCGTCTCATGCGTGGATCCCCCCACCACTTATTCGAAACAGCGATGTCGACAAGCGCGGTCACTGCCTCCAGGTGGAATTCGGGAAAGAACGGACCGAGAAAAGGGCCAAGTGGCGCCGCCATCCCTCGGAACGCGGAAAAGATAGAGACAAAAAGAATAGAAAAATTGAGTAAATATTAAAGCAACATTGATTTAACAAAGGATGCTCGGGAAGGGGAAGAAAAGCGCGGGAAATAAGGGGTATATAAGGGCCACCTTGAGAGAGGAAAGGCCTACTTGTTTGTTCAAGTCAGCTTCAAAGCGAGTACCGAAACGAGATATTAGTACAGGCTTTTTAAGCGTGGAAAGTATTGAACTAGGGAAAGCATTGGACAAGACGAAGCAAGTGAGCACGAGAAATTTGAAAATCTCTTTTATTGTGAAGGCCTTAGTACCGGACGCAAGTACCCACTAATTGCAGCGGAGAAAGTGACCGTTGAGGAAAGGAGCCGAAATAATAAAAGAGAAGTAAAAAGAGAATTTTTGGAAATTTCTTTTTAAACGATTTTCGCATGAGTCTCGAGCGGAGATGCCAGCCTTTTACGACTATGGAACGTGGACTTTGCCATTAGTAATGAAATAAGCGCATGTCCGAGCCCGAAAGGCAAGGAAGGCGACTGAACAAGGAAAGCGGCAAAGAGGAGCAAGTACAGAAAGGAAAGACTAGGCACCATCCGATTAGAAAAAGTGCGATAATCAGAAACAAGAATAGAATCAAGAATCTCGTAGATATTTGTAAAAGAAAATGCTGTAATTTAGAGGAGAAAGCATAGAATCACGAAAATCGAAGCATCCCGCGTTTAGAAACGTCAGAATATTAAAGCTGACAGCCAGCTGGAGGCCTAGAGGAAAACAGCTAACGAGAGCGAGAGAGAAGGAGCAACAACAAAGGGGGGGCAGTGGCCGAGCAAGGCCGAACCGGCGAAATCGCGAGGACCGCGCGACACACATAGACACACACACAATACAAATCAAAGATGTACATACAACAAACGCACACAAACACGAAATAGCGGCCATTATAGAAAAGGAGTGACCGGTTACCCGGGCAACGGAGGCTCGCGAAAGTCCGAAGACGTAGCAAGCCCCCCGCCTCCGCGATACGCGAGAGCCGCGACAGCCAAACCGACCGAGCGCGCGAAACCCAGATACAGGGCGATTCAAAATTTGTTTGTAAAATGAGATGAAACAAAATATGAATAAATCTTCGTTTATTTGTTGAGACATAAAAAGGTTTACACTAATTTACTCCCTTATCGTGCCTCGAATCCTCATAAATTTTATGTAACTAGGGGTGACCCGTTACAATATGTTATCAACTGTTGCAATATTGCAGTTGCATAACCAGTACTTGCAGCAGTCACATAACATTGTTACAACCATGTGAGTATAACAATGGTAATACGTACATAATGTGAATGTTCTAGAGTGGTAAAATGTTGTAGTTGCATAGCCAACATATTGTAACCGTTACATATTATACCTGTAACGATGTAATTTTAACATTAATAATATTCAAGTTATTTAAATGATATGAAACGTTGCCGATTTTGTATGATTAAGGGCGGGTTTTTCCAACTTCTCGGTAAGCCTCTACCTGCCGGTTATCCTATGCTTGATATAATGTATGTTAACATTAATATTAACTTAGGCCGAAACAAAGAAAAATTTTACGATGTTTTTTTTCAGCTCCATTATTGTATATAGCTATAAAACTTATTCTTTTGCAACATTGATTCAACCTTCTAAAATACGAGAAAATATATTTTATTTTGATTCATTGAATATTTTTTTAGAAGGCGCTAAAGTTGCGTCTTTGAAAATAATACCTGGTCCCATGGCCGACAGTTAATCTCTCAGGATTGGCAAGTCTGAGAGAAAAAAACAAAAAGCATTTGAAAGAGAAAGGTTTCGTACGCAACAATTTACCACAGTTAATACAAAATCGATGAAAACAACAACAAAAATGGCGGATGTTTGAACCAAATTTGTGGAACGATGCGGTGTTGCCATATGTCTTCTTATTATACGGGACAAATATTTTTTACGGAAAATTATTTCGTCTAAATTTCAATGCAAACCCTGCAGTGTTAAAAGTTGCAACTTTAAAACCCATTATTTCCCAATCTAAATAGTCGACTGTTCTGAAATTTCACTCAAACATGCATAGTGATATGAACAATGTCTTGTTAAAACTTGAACAAAATCTGTAGAAACCAAGATTGCGCGCTCGTACTACCTTAAAGACAAAAGAAAGTTGAGTCCTACTACGTTGAACGTAATGTATGCGTATGTCACGTCACCTTAGCTCTGTTTCTAGATAAAACATTTGATACATGGATTATATTTTTAGTAATTAGTAGATTTGTTCGATTAGTGCGATTATATCGTATAGTATCTAGTCGATCGGCAAAGTAAAAAACGATCAAGTTCATCATAATCATTATAAAGTAAAGAACTTTACTTTTCCATATATATATATTATGTTGACTATTAATAATTTTTTATCCATTAAGAGACGCAATGGAAATATTAAAAATTACGTAGTTCATCAAACGACGAAGTTCATCATAATCATTATAAAATAAAGAATTTTACTTTTCCATATATATATATATATATATATATATATATATATATATATATATATATATATATATTATGTTGACTATTAATAATTTTTTATCCATTAAGAGACGCAATGGAAATATTAAAAATTACATTATGGCTTAATTATACTTTGAAATTTAGCAATATATTTCACAAAAAAAAACTTCAAAGGTATTCATGAAGCAAAAAAATGTATAAGGTCGAATATAATCAATAACTAATCATATTTTTACAGTAATTACGAATATAGCTTGGTGGAAAATTATAATTGAACCATAGTGTCAAATTATTTGTATGATCAACATACATAACATAACATAACAATTGAGAACACTGTAATGTTGCATTTATACCAAATGTATTATAATCCGTGTTACCATAATATTAGTTATCTCAGCTCTCACATAACCCTTCGTGTTAATACAACATTAAATTTACTTCAACTGTTACGTAAACATACATTTGATGTAACAAAACATTTACATAAACTGTTATCTAACCATTGATGTACTTGTAATATAACATTCATATCAACCATTAAATAACTGTTCAAGTTAATGTAATATTGCATATATCAGCTGATAGGTAACAGCTAGGTTCATTGTTATACTACATTTTGAAATTGCGGTTACGTAACTGTTGTGCTACTTAATATAGTACAGTTACATTACACGAAGAACCAGTAACGTAACTGAAGTATAACGGGTACACGGTACATAACCAGTAATACTTATGAGTAGGAAATAAGAACTTACACGTAAGTTGCATGTAATATTCGAGTAATATAACTTGTTACTTTCGTTAACGTTACCGTTACATAGCAGTTGCATTGTACAACAAACAAGTAACATAACAAAAATGTAACGGTTACATCAAATATTACATAACGAGTAATACTCATGAGTGGGAAATAGCAACTTACATGTAAGTTGCATGTACTATCCGGTAAACATTACTCGTTATTTTCAGTTACTTTGCCGTTACATTGCCGGTACAGAACTCTGTTTACCAGGTAATATTCGAGTAATATAACTTGTTACTGTTGGTAATGTTACCGTTACATTTCCGTTACATTACAATTGCATTATACAACAAACAAGTAACATAACAAAAATGTAACGGTTACATCAAATATTACATAACGAGTAATACTCATGAGTGGGAAATAGCAACTTACATGTAAGTTGCATGTACTATCCGGTTAACATTACTTGTTATTTTCAGTTACGTTGCCGTTACAGAACTGTGTTTACTGGGTAATATCAAGTCGAGAAAATACCTGTCATTCGCATCAATCACACCATTTCGTCTCAACACAACCCCCCTTCCCGGAACCTTTTTTTCAAACCATTTACATTTTTTACCTATCAATTCTGTGCGGCCATTCGCATCCTTTTTTATTTTTCATAACTTTCACTATCGACGTACCACACTGCATTTGTCCGTTCCCTCTTTTTTCCCTATTTTCGCATTTGCAAACATTTCACGATACGCGCACGCGCGCGCGCGCGCATAACCATTAACATAATTTTAAACCATTTCATTTTATCCTTTCGGATCATCCATCTCCGAGATTTCACCAACAACGCAAACACACCATTTTCATCTATAAATACCAACTCAAATAACCATTGTTCTTATACGTTTCAAAAATATATTTATTAAACGTTCAAACTTTTACAACAATATCTACAGTAAAAACCTATTTTTTTATTCATAAATATAGTCTTTTAACGTCGAAAGAGAAAAGACCCCTTAAAACAGCATCCACGAGTGTGTGGCTGTGTGTAAATATAGCCAAAACGACCACGTGACTGCGCTCGTAAACGCCCGGCTTCCAATTCCAAAGCAACATCTTCCAAGTCGTCTCATGGCCAAGTTGTTAGCGCGTCCATGCTACAATGCTCGACATTTCGAATTTCACCCTCTTTCGGGGGGGTAATGGGGCGGTAGCCGGGAACCTGCGGGGCGGGGTGCCCCCCGCCAAATTATTTTGCACTCCTTTTATGTTATTTTTTCACATTTTATATCTATTTTTCTGCCTACTTCTTCGTAAAGGTTCAAACCCGACGGAGCGAGTTCGAAACCCGACCGTGGCATTTTGTTTCCTCATCCACCAATACCAAATAATTACTTCACATTTCCCCACTATCGATCAATTACATGCGTCCCACGTTTTTCCTTTTAAATATTTCCATAGCTACCCAAAATTCACAGTCACAAATTTCCAAGGCAATCGGTACGCTCTTCAAAATTTATATTCACTTATAAATCGCTACGAAACTAGCAAAGGAAATCCCGGGAGAAAGACGACGTCAAATTTTCATGCATCGGCTCGGCTCGCAACCCCGGAAATACAGAGTTCGAATCCCTCTTGGAGCTTTTTTTTCTCCATCCTTCGTCATTTCAATGAAAATCATTCATTGGGCATACTTATCTAATTTTCGAATGAAATTATTTTTACAAACGCGCACCGAAACATATATTTTCGATACTATGTAATTCGTTTCATTAAAATTATCATCACATCGACAAACAAATCAATATTAACACTAGAATAAATCGTCAGGAAATAATTTACTGTAACACAGTATTCGCTCATTATTTAATTCAGTGCGCCATGTCATTTATTCGCTGTCACTAACCTCAAAAGGTCTACAAAATCCCGCAAGTTAATTATCATAGAAAAACACTCAAAGCACAGATTATTGCGGCACCATGCACATCTGATAAATGTCCTACCTCTTTACAGGCACACGCATTTTTTACCAGCTATACCGGCACACTGGTCGGTTAAAAAAACCTTTCATTCGTCTTTCACCCATTCATTTCGACGCAAACCAGGCGCGTATTTAACCATTCGAACGAATATTCGTCCAACGGGTATGCACAGCGCAAGAGGGCATCACTAAAAAGGCAGGGACAATAAATAGCAAACGTTGCCCAATCATTACAGATTCAAACTACACACGGTTTGCTAGCTTCGAAATATTATTTTTCAATCTCCTTGAAGGTGTGCTTTGACATAAAATAACATCGTGCAATAAATTTAATAATCAGCGAATACTTCATTATTTCCTCACCATTTATTCTAGCGTTAATATTGATTTTTTTCCTTATGTCGTCATCATTTTATTTAAACCAACTACACAGTATCGAATAATATATGTTTCGATGCGTTTGTAAAAATAATTTCATTACAAAATTAGCTAAGTATGCCCAATCAATCATTGTCATTAAAATCACGAACGATTGAGAAAAAAAAATCGGACTTCCGAGCGGGACTCGAACCCCGTACTCTGGATTGCCAACCGAGCGCCTTGTCGCTGCGCCAAACTCATGCGCTGTTGATTATCTCCAATTTAAATCTATAAAGCCGCTCCCAGACACATTGCGAGTATTCGCGAATGCGAGGCACTCGCGAGTAGTGTGTCTCGGCGAATTATTATGAGGCTACCCAAGTACACACGTATGCGCGCGAGTATGTACGAGTAGTGTGAGAGATCGGACTTGACTTCGCCTATACTCGCAAATAATTGCACTCGCGAATACTCGCGATGTCTGGGACCGGCTTAAGAGCCGGGCGCATGCAACTTTGGCGTCGTTTTCCCTCTAGCGTGCTACTCTGGGGGAGTGCCCTCACAATATAACTGCGACCGATCAAAATCCGTTTCTATCCTGCTACTTGGCACTTCCCTTGTTAAAGCGACGAATACGATATGTAAAACTGTCACGTGGCAGCAGTAAGGCTTGTCTTCTAACTCCATAGCTTCAAATTTCAAATAGTCTCGTGGCCAAGTCGATAGCGTCCACGCTATAATGCTCGCCACTTTATATTCCACCCTGCTTCGGCGGCGTGGGGTAATGGGGCGGAAGCAGAAAGCCCCGGGGGACGGCACTCCCCCCCCCCCCCCCCCCCACCAAATTGTTTTGCTTCTCCTTTCATTCCATTTTTTCCCATTTTATATCTATTTTATCCCTTATTTTTCGCAGAGGCCCGAACGCGACGGACCGGGTTCGAGACTCGACGGTATGATTTTTTTTTTCTCCACACGCACCATCCCCAAAAAACAACTTCACATTTTCCCAAAAATATACAGACTTTATCCAAAAAAATTCATTAACTACGCTGAAAAATAATATAAATGCCCCGTTGCGCTTATACACGCACGCACGCACACACGCGTGCGTGCGCGCGCGTGTGTGTGTGTGTGTGTGTGTGTGTGTGAGGATCAATCATTCAAAGGGAGTAACGGAGCCTCTTATCCTTTATCAAATCATTCTAATTCATATTCATCCACTCCTTCAAACTCTGTGTCAAACGACATCAAATTATTATCTTATAACTTTTCCAAACCTTATCTCAACAAACTCAAATTCCATATCTCGAAAACTATTGCGTGTCGCCAAACGTCCCTTTACGATTTCTCTTCTAATACTCAAACGAACGTCTGCGCAAAATTTCACCTTCATCCAGAAAGACGATTCAAAACTTTATCCCCATTTTTTTCTCCTCTGACTTGATCTTATCTGTACAATTTTTTAACTTTTTTTCTCATGAGAGCTCTCGCGGCCGGGTAGCTCGCGTCAACGTTTCTCAGTTCGGCGAACCGAGTTCTCGAGACTCGTGACTCCGTGTCATTTTTTTTCTACATACCGCCCATTCCAAAAACACAACTCATATACATGCCCAATTCAAACAACACACTATACCGCAAAATTACACCTCGACCAAAAAAACTTCCAAAACCATTTCATTTTTACATTTCAATTACTCGACTTTTCGAATCATCTTTTTACCCTTCGTACATTGCATTTTAATATTCTCCCTTTTTTTTCCAAAAAGACCGCAACCACATCTAAAGGTATAGCCAAAAACTATGACGAACAAATATACACACCATCCGCCAAACGATACACTTAAGGGGTCTTCTCACTTAGACGCAAAAAAGGCTACTTTTCTTTATTTATTTTTTCATCACTTTATATTACAGATCTTGGTATAAACGGTGTTACACTTAACATGTACACTTTCCAAATAGATTAAAACATTTTTTTCTCTATTTATGTACGCCAAACAATCTTTGAACGCGTTTTCCAAGGGCTTGTTGATCAAATCTTTTAAACCACCGAACCGCTGATCCTTACGCAATTTTAACCACATATGCATCACAACTGTAGCTATAGCGCATACCAAGGATTTTCTTCAATTTTCCCCCAAAAATACGTTTTTTCGAAAGATATTCGCCAGCTTTGCAACATTCTTTACAAAAAAGTCACTTGCCTTTCGTTCGACAATAGACCGCAACCACTCCGTCGTATAATAACCTCACAGCCTCGTGTTTTCACGGTAATCAATCGAAAAAGTTTTCAAAACGTTTTTCTTTCATTTCATTCAACATTTTTGTGACAACATACGAGCACCTTAATATCGGTATGTGGGTGGAGAAAATACTTTCTTTTATCGATTAAAAAAACATCGTTTTACATTGAGATCTCAATATTTCTCGAGGAACTCTCAAGTCTCGTCATTCGGAACCATTCGCTTCTGTTTTTGTATCGCAACTTTTTCCTCGCCAGCTATTACCTACAGTACTACCTCTCTAAGAGAGCGGTCTAGGGCGGTTAGGGGAAGAAATTCTCGAGAAATTCGTCGTCGAAGCCTTCCCCCACCGCTAGGTTAGCGCGCTCGAAAATCGCGCATGTGGTAGCGTGTATGTGTTTCTCCACTCGAACTCGATAAGAGAGCGCGAACGAAAGTGTTGAGAAAACTGTAAACGAATTGCCGAAAGTGTACTGGCGTTTCGTCGTTTCATGCGTAAGTATATCTCATTGAATATTGATGTGTAAATCTTTCTTTTTCTTCGCGTTTTTTTTTTATTCTGCTGTTTGGTATATTTTGTTGTTGCAATATTATAACACATATGAAGGAAACATTTGTAAGACTTTCAATAATTGTTGAATTATCTTATTGTTCGCAAAAATATACGTAGTATATTCGTTATCAAAACTCGAACATATATAGTGTACAAAAAAAATGTAACTAACAATTTATCTTGTGTACATACTTCAAGTTGAAATATACAATGTATATATATGTATAAATATTTCATTTCAGGCTTCGGCGACGAATTTCTCGAGAATTTCTTCCCCTAACCGCCCTAGACCGCTCTCTTAGAGAGGTAGTACTGTATCAATAATATTCTATGCTGCGTTAATGTCTATTAAAATATATTTTACTTGCATTAAATTACTACTTGAAATTTAATTATGGTGCATGTTTTTTTCTCCGACTTTACGGCTTAAACGTATATATTATTATACAAAGGAATATTATCCATTTGACAATCGTGCGACGTGCGATTTTCTGAAATCGCTCGCGATCTCTTATCGAGTTTTCCGCGACAAACTCGAGAGGCCTCGGGTACACTGGACAGCTCGAGCTAGGTGGGAGAAGCCATAAAATGCGCTCAAGCGGAACGGCGGGGAAATTCTCTCTTAGCGAGGGCTCTCTTAGAGAGGTAGTACTGTACCTTCAATCATTTATTCCTTATTGCACGTTAAAAGAAAGGAAAACAGAGAGAAATTACTAAATGTTCATTTTTCTTCAATGCAACGGGAAGTAACCGCTTATTTATTCCTTTCTAACATCCTGTACATCGAAATGACTCGCTTGGCTTTTTTGACACGGTTTTCTTTGTTGCCATTTATTTTTTGCGTTGATAAGTATTACGAAGGTACGAGCCGCGGCCGCCGCCGCCGCCGCCGCCGCCGCCGCCGCCGCCGCGATGTCCCTCGATCTCTATCATGTAAGATATTCGAAACACCTGCGCAACATACATATATATGCATGCCTGTCACACGACCACTAGCGCCACAGTGCGGCTAGGACATTTTGCGAACAGCATTTATCTACCAGTATCAGGGGAGGTCCTGGTCCCTATAACTTCGTGACACTTCTGCCAACCTGGGCATTTGCTATAGGCACGGTCTTACATACAGGTCTTGCAACGAACCCAAATTTTCGTGGTGGGGGTAGGCACGCTTATCGGCTTCACTTTTTGATTCACTAGCGAGGGGAAGTGCGTTCCCCCTTACCTCTTACCCGTGAATAGGATCAAAGTGTTTAAGTCTGTTCTTGTGGCGCGGTTGTCGAAATAACCTTTATTTGCGACCATATACCACGAGGTTCTACGCGATTTACCGTGATACATTTTTTTATCGTGTTTTTACGCATAAATGTGATTTTTTTTGGTAGCGTCTTAGAAAAAAATGCGAAATGGTTAAGGGTTGCGCGGTTCGCAATTGGAAAACGGGGTACAAAAGTTTTAAGCAAAAATGCTCCGTGTTTCGACTGCCCAGAAGCGTCGATCGATACAAAAAATGGCTCGATGCTATTCCGGGACTGAAAGAGTCTCAGTACGTGTGTGAAAAACATTTTGAAGAACGATGTATTGTGAGACATTGGAGAAAATGTATGTAAATGGTCGTATTATCGCTTTTTATTGGTTTCGTATATTATGCAGTTTACACGACAGTACGGTACATTAAGTTAGGGCAAACGGCGCGTGCGCTACGGTCAGAAGGGAAAAGAACAGAAGAGCTGTTTCTCTCTTCGTCGCACCACTACTTCCCCTTGCCGTCACGCACCAAGCGGCAGAAATCGGAATAAAAAACAGAGCCGCTAAGGGTGCCTACCCCCACTGCCGCTGTTGTCAGACCTGTATGTAAGACCGTGGGTATAGGCCTCCGAAGTAACTCTAGTGGCGCTGCCCTTGCGGCGAGTTTTGGCAACACTTGGATTGGTTTTCGTCTGCTAGTGCAGCAGGAAGACTAGAGGTAAGGAGTACGAACGCCGTGTCGTCTAAACGTCCGCAAAAGTGAGGACGAGAAGGGCGGCGCTGCTCTCCTACCGCACCGAAGTAAAGTCAGCAACAAACCAGTGCCGTACGATACGCTCCCTCATATGGAGCGATAATTTGATCAAATCAATTGCAAAGGCAGTGCCGTACGACATACAAAAAGCACCCTTTGCCACTTCATATGGAACGATCATTTCATCAAATTCGTTGTACAACCAGTTGGTGAACGCAATTTCCATATAGATAGACAGAATTCTTATATATAGATTGTTTTGGAGAATACCGAAATACGGAAATTAAGTCAGTTTTTTTGTTGCGGAAGGGGTAACAAACAAAATTTATTTATAGACACAAGGAAATTCATCAGAAATTTGCATCCAGACAAAAAATGTACAGATTATCACCATATTTACGTATTGTGACACACTGTACAGATAAAGAATGATAACGAAAAAACGGAAATAAAGTCAGTTTTTTTCTCCTCGCGGAAACCGTAACGAACAAATCTTATTTATAGACACAAGAAAATTCATGAGAAATTTTAATCCAGACAAACGTTTTTGAAATTCTCACATCTCATATTTACACATTATGATACGCTGTACAGATAAAGAATAACAACGAAATACAGATATTGAGTCAATGTTTTTTTTTTTTTTCGTTACGGAAGCAGCAAAAACATAGACATAAGAAAATTCATAAGAATTTTGAATTCAAACAAAAGATTTACAAATTATCACACATCATATTTGCACATTATGACACGCTGCACAGATAAATCGATGTTACAGTTTTGATTTTTTCCTATTGTCTTTCGTTTTAATTTTCCTTGCGTGGTTATTTTCGTTGACCGATCTCGCTAGAAAATGTCCTCTCATGACGAGATAATAGTTTATCACTCTCGTCGTGAGCTCTTCGTTGTGTGCTTGGCATCCCACGTACTCTAAATTTTTCATGTCCGAAACTTTGTCGAGAACTTGATGGAGAGTGTTGATTTTAACGGCAGTTCCCGATCGATCGTTGCATCCAAGTTTCTCTCGCGCTCGGGCACGAAAGCAACAATTCAAACAATATTATAAGCTTTTACTTCATTTGAACTTCTATGACAATGGCAAATTGATATTTCATCCACTCACCCACTCACTTCCCATTTTCACGCCTCGAAAATAAACATTTTGTTTATTTTCGAGACATGAGACAAAACGTGCAATGTACGAAAAAAAAATCCATATATTTCACGTTTTGTCTCATCGACGGGACACTTGCTCCATATCTCGCGTTTGTGATAATTTTTATTTCACTCGGTACGATAATGGTACGATAAAACGAAATCATTCTTTTTATGAATGTAAGTACTATTTTTCTTACCTATGATTGATTGTTTTCGCCGCAGATCACTAAATATATTTTATACCGAGACAATTATTTTTTTTACATCTAACACAATTCGAAAAATTGGTTACCCCGAACGCGCTTTATGCCAACACGGATGACGAGCGGGAATCATCGATGACACATGACGTCGGTTGTGTTCTTGTCGCTTAGTTCACTTCGGTGCGGCCATGCACTAGCGACGCACGCCGTGAAAACACTAACTACTAAAATCCACAGTTTCACGGACGCTTTTGGATCGGGCTCGCCACAGGCGTTCGTACTCCTTACCTCTAGTCTTCCTGTAGTGCAGTATGCCAGTCGCCATTTAAATCAGATGTTTGCACGAATGACAGCACCGCGGGTGATGTTTACGTTGTAAAAACAGCGTTTCACGTAATATTTGGGATTGTTGACGCGTGTTTGAGGAAAAACTTTTCCCATCACTGTCCTATTCTCATCAGCAACAATTTCGCGAACTTCCGATGCACGATGACTAACGAAAGTTTTCTGCCTATGTTACAACATCCATTATATAAATTTCCGATGCAAACAATAATTTAAACAGAAATTGTGTTGTACGGCAGAAAAAAATTTGTGTGCAGCCAACGTACGCAATTTCATTAACATCCTCTTCGTCACATACCTATAGATATGCTTTAAGTGCGAAAGGAAGTCATGAGGATACATTGAAATCCGCAAGTAATCGTTATCAGTTCGATCACACTATTTTATTTTATTTACAAGCTCATTCCATTCACAATATGAGATCTACAATCGATGATGCTTGCTCAAGCCTAGCTCTTTCGTGTTTGTGCCGGTTTGACTTAACCGGCATGCGCCAATCCAAGCATTGCCACAGGCAGCCGTTGCGCGGCGCCACCAGAAAGTTACTTCGGAGGCCTATACCACGGTCTTACATACAGGTCTGACAACGGCGGTAGTGGGGGTAGGCACCTTTAGATGTTTTGCTTTTTATTCCGATTTCTGCCGCTTGGTGCGTGACGGCAAGGGAAAGTAGTGGTGCGACGAAGAGAGAAATAGCTCTTGTGTCCTTTTCCCTCCTGACCGCAACGCATGCGCCGTTGGCTGCGTGACGTAAACACCTTTGGCCCATTCGCCGGTAAGAGGTAGGGGGAAACTACTTCCCCTCGCTAGTAGCGACGCGTAGCGGCGCCTAGTGAATCGAAAATTAAAACATATAAGAGTGCCTACCCCCACCACGAAAATTTAGCTTCGTTGCAAGACCTGTATGTAAGACCGTGGCCTATACCCCGATGTACGATACGACGTTGCCAATTCGTTTTGGGTTAATTGGGCGAGAAAAAGTTATAGAGAGTAATTATACAAAGTAATGAAAACACTTAATGAAATCACCGAATGTTCAAAAATGCATGTTTTTACAAATACATGGAAAAAAATCGTTCGAAAACGCCCTGATGGAAATCCGCTTATTGGAATTCGTCAGATTTGATAATATTCCGTCAACTTTCAATGAGAAATAATGTCAGAATATGTCATTTATACGACAGAATCTGTCATATTATTTCGAGATTTGACTTTTTCTGTGAGAAGTTCATGATTTCTGACCGGAAATTGGAACATGCTTTACAGAATCTGTCATATTTTATCAGAAAAGTAATGTTATAATTCAGTAATTTCTGTCAGAATCTTACATAATATGTCATATAATGTCGTGAGAGTTATCCATTTTATGTGAAATTTTCGTCATTTAATGTCATTTTTTGATGGAATAAAATGGAATTCTTCAACATTCATGAAATATTATGACCGAATCTGTCGAATTATATCATTCTTGCTTATTTTTTGTGAGATTTTCGTCATTAAATGTCATTTTTTTATGGAATATAATGGAATTCTTCAACATTTATGAAATATTATGACCGAATATGTCAAATTATATCATTCTTTCTTATTTTTTGTGAGGTTTTCGTCATTAAATGTCATTATTTAATGGAATTCTTTAACATTCATGAAATATTATGACCGAATCTGTCAAATTATATCATTCTTTTTAATTTTTTGTCATATAATGACCGAACTTGTTAACTTTTGACATTTTGCATTATAAATATATGATATATTCTGATGAATTTTGACATTTAATTGTCGATTCTGATAATAAATTGTCAGAATTCTGTCAGCTGAAATCTGTCAAAATTCAATAAAAACGTGACAACAAATTATGATAAAAATTATCATTTTTTGACATTTCCTGTCATTTTTTTCAATGCAACAATATGTCAAAAAATGGAAAACTGATTTATCATTTTTTGTTAAAAGATGACATTTTCCGACATAAAGATGACAGAAAGTATCAAATTCTGTAATTTAATGACAGCTGAAATCTGTCAGAATTCAACAAAAATGTGACAACAAATTATGATACAAATTATCGTTTTCTATCATTTTTTGACATTTTCTGTCATTTTTTTCGATGCAACAATATGTCAAAAAATGGAAAACTTATTTATCATTTTTTGTTAAAAGATGACATTTTCCGACATAAAGATGACAGAAAGTATCAAACTCTGTGATTTAATGACAGCTGAAATCTGTCAGAATTCAAAAAAAATGTGACAACAAATTGTGATAAAAATTATCGTTTTCTATCATTTTTTGTCATTTTCTGTCATTCTTTTCGATGCAACAATATGTCAAAAAATGGAAAATTAATTTTATCATTTTTTGTTGAAAGATGACATTTTCTGACAAAAAGATGACAGAAAGTATCGAATTCTGTGATTTTATGACATTCCGTAAAGTTAACATAATATGTGAGGTTCTGTCCGATTTTCATAGATTATTTCCGACAGAATCTATCAAAATATGTACGATTCCATGAAATTATGTTAGAATCTATACATTTTCACAGTTTCTGACATTTTTTAACAGATTTCAACATTATTTGTCGAATTCCAATAAGCGGATTTCCATCAGGGCGCACGTTTAATATGACGATTACTTAAAAGCTAACAGTTGGTAAGAGTCAATCGGCTCCCCCTGTATAAGCATAGGGCGCTCCCCTCGTACTTCGGCCCCGACGGCTAAACCCCATAAAAACCTTTAACGCATTTTCATGGAAACACTGTTTTTAAATTGGGTGGACATGACATCTTGAGAACCACTTGATGGATTATTTCCAAGTTCACCATACCATTTTTTTCAATACTTTTTCATTTTTCATACAATGTGTATGCTCTCGAGATTCAATTCGTCGGACGTGGTTAAAAAAATATATTTCAAAAATTGACCATCGTACATGGCTCGTATTTATTGTTAATTCAATAACCCGTTTGATTTTTAGATTTCGGATAGACTGTTTAAAATGGAGTGTCCACCGCCAAACGTCGCGAAAAAATTTCACCCTCTGCCGGCGGCCATGTTTTTGCTGTCGCTGTATTTTTTGGTATTTTTTTTAAGGCTCTCAATATAAGTACATTTATGTTAAAAAAATTCGCCAAGGCCCTTAGGAATTAACCCTCGAACCGAACACATGGGTTTTTCGCGTCCTCGGCATTTTAATAATGGGGTATTCCGTGAAGGTCCGTGTACCTAGGGTGTTCGTATTGCTCGATAAAAAAAGTTTGTGGTCAGGTTAGTTCACTGCCACAGACCGGCAGGAATCGCATAATTTAGCTCCAGCTGGCAAGCCTGAGAAATCTGTCGAGGACGCAAATGACTCATGTGTTCTGAAAACATGTAAAATCCGACTTCACGAAAACATTTATTTTCCTATATTGTTGTTTTTAACTCGAAATATACATTTTCATGAAGGTGTTGAATAAATAAAAGCGAAAAAGTATTTGGGAACTAGCGAAGAGGTTAGAACGTCACTTCGTCCTCGCAAACAAGTGGAATACTTCGGTTGTGAAAATTCCAAGGATCAAGATTGTATCGAAGAAGATCATCAGAAAGGGGAAGAGGAGCGCGATGAGTTTTCCGATTCGAATGTTTTTCAATTTACTTATCTATATTTTACATTTATTATCGATTTTATCTTCCATAAGTGTACATGCTTAATAGCGACATTCAACGCTTGAAATAAATACTCTTTTTTAATTCCCGAAGCCTCCCATATATTTTCTGAACGTACATCATCTCAAGTTAAAAGAACTCAAAGGATTCTTCATACAAAGTTACTTGACAAGAAAAATGAATTTTTCCACACTACGGTGCGTTTTCTGCATTTTCATTCAACGATTCAATTAACAATCCAAAATTGATGTTATAATATTGTTATTAACTGAACTCATAGCTGAAGTTACAAAGAACACCTATGATTTTTTTCAGAGATTTTTGTATCATTTACGCTTGTTAACTATGTCGCAGACGCCAATTAGGCTATGTTCACATGGACGCGCGGCACCGCGCGAATGGCTCACCGCGCGGTACAAAACTCAATGAAAACAACGTTAGCGTCTACATGGACGCGCGGTACCGCGCGGTTCTCGACGCTCCTCTTGTACCGCGCGGCGTCGCGCGGTACAAGATGTGCGGGCCTGTGTGGATATGTTCACTTGACCGCGCGGCACCGCGCGGTTCTCGACGCCGCGCGCTACAAGATCTGCAAGCCGGTATATAGCTATGTTCACATGGACCTATACTATGTGAACTATACTACCGCGCGGTACCGCGAGCTCATGTGAACGTTACTGCCGCGCGGTCATGTGAACTTAGCCTTAACCATGTATTCCGCTAGAAGGTGCCCAAAAATAGCGTTCGGTTCGAGGGTTAAAGGGTCTTCTCACTTTAGACGCTAAAAAAGGCGCTTGTCATGATTTATTTTTTATAGGTTTATATTACAGATATTGATATAACAGTTGTTACACTTAATAAATACACATTCAAAATACATTTTTTTTAATCTTTGCGTATTTATATAACCTAAACAAACTTTAAACGCGTTGTTCTCGAAACATGGTTTTTGACGGTTTGCTGATAAAATCTTCGAAACTTCTGAACCACCCTTATAAAAAATGTTAATCACATATTCTTCACAACCATAGATATAGCGCATATCAAGGATTTAAAAAAATGTTGATATTTCCTATTTTTCTTTTGCCAAAAACTGTGGAAAAACACGTTTTTTTTTACATTTTTTCGCAAGGTGTCCGTTATTTTGATATCGTGGCATATATTAAAAATCGTATGATATGCGCTATAGCCATTAAGGCAGTAGTCTGGTCTAAAGCGAGATTTTTGACGTCATTGTTGGGTTGGAATAACTTTTAAGCCGTTGAAGTTGTCTTGATAAAATTCTACATATGTATTTATTGTTCCTTTGAGAATGTATCTACATTTAAAAAAAAATTATTTTAAATATTTTCATGTAGTTTTTTATTTTTTCACAACATGGTCCGCCGAAAACCGCCTCAATCGGCGCCCAGTCTGGGTGATGTATGCATCTGGAAAAATATATATATATATATTCTCAATCTGTATAAGTATTCTGAGCACTTCTCTGCGGCTCTGCTACCAGTACTTAAAAAAATGTTGTTACAAAATGGCGGCCTGTTAAACTTTGATTAACGATATTTCATACATTTTCGGGCATTCTACGAGTTATAAAATGTGGGCAAAATAATTGTTCGACTCAGTTCTGCCACTAGTCCTCAGAAAGAGGCTACCGAAGATATGTGCAAAGTTTGAGCTCGATCGATCAATTAGTTATCGAGATATCGTGGGCGCAGATTTGAAAAACATAGTTCTGAGATTAACGCGTTCAAAGTTTTCTAGGAACGAGCGCGCAGCTGCTTCCCGACCGCGCTACCTAAGCGCGCGGCTTGCTTATAATTTCTATCACTCTGCTAATTTTAGAAATATCAATAAACGGTTTTCACGAGCGTATTAAGATAGGTCTAAGGAATAATAAAATGAAATTTAAAAAAATCGATTTTGTCAAAATTCTAGACTAGCCTTCATATACTGAATGTAAGTAAAACCGTTTGATTTTTTTGTTTCGGAACGTCCAGTTCCGAGATTTCATCACCAGCTCAGACCTACAATTTTTTTACGACATTTCTTTAACTACCATTTTCGTCTATAAATAGGGACTTAACGGGTCTCGTCACTTTAGATGCTAGAAAAGGCTATTTTCATCAATCTTTTTGATAGGTTTATATTATAGATATTAATATAAAAGTTGTTACACTTAATAAATACACTTTCGAAATACATTTAAAAAAAAACATATTTATTCAAATCACTATTTAAAGAGGAAAATAGTAGGTGAACAAATGTTCTAAAAAAATCTCCGTTGTTGATGGAATCTCGGAGATGGATAATCCGAAACAAAAAAAATCAAACGATTTTAGATTCAGTATGTTAGGGGCTATAGGGCATATCTTACGACTTTTTATATATGCAAAAATAACAAAATCGCGGACATTTTTCGAAAAAAAAAAAAACAAACAAAAAAACGTGTTTTTTAGCCGTTTTTGGCAACAAATAAGTAGTAAATATCCAAATTTTAAGAAATCCGTTATATTTGCTCTAGCTATTGTTGTAAAGAATATGTGGTTAAAAATTCATAAGAATCGTTTCAGTAGGTTCGAAGATTTTATCAACAAGCCGTCGAAAAACATTGTTTCGAGAAAAACGCGTTGAAAGTTTGTTGAGATTACATAAATACATAATTTTTTTGTAAATGTATTTCGAAAGTGTATTTGTTAAGTGCAACAACTATTATATCAATATCTATAATATAAAAAAATTCATGAAAAAATTCAAAGTCCTTTTTAGCGTCACAATGTATTTCGAAAGTGTATTTATTAAGTGTAACAAATTATATATCAAAATCTTGTAACGGGTCGGAATTCGTTACAAATAAATGTATTGGTTCGGGACTCGACCAGGGAAGAAATTAGTTGAGACTCGGGTGTTTTTTTTTTTTTTGTATTTTACAATTAAAAACAGTTTATTCAGTTTTATTTGGAGCGATACAATAGAAAAGAGAACGGCTTGTGTAAGTGGAGTGATTTGTTTGTGTTGTTGTCTGTGTAATTATGATGCACCATTGGTAAAATGTGCATCATAATAAGTCATTCAACTCTATATAATGCAAAATCGCCGTCGTGTATCAGTGTAAAGTGCTGTTTGTGTTGTATTTCGTGTGATTATAAACCGCTGCTTTTCCGTCGGTAAATGTTCATTTCGTGTAATCACTTAGATGGCAAACCCTTCCCGGCGCGACCCGCATCAATTATCACGCGACGATAATCTTTCCCCATCCCTTACGCGCTCTATCGATCGCGCCGCGGTGGATCGTGACGGGCCGGCTCGGTCAATGTTTACGTTGTATCGGTGGTTGTGTGCGTGTGTGTATGTTTGTTGTGTTTTTGCATGAGTATCGGGACGCTCGGAAATTGAAAATACCTCTTCCCCCTTCTTCATCCCTATGAAAGGCTCTCGCTGATGCTCACGTGACGAGTTCTCGGACTGTAGTTTCGCGCTGCTCGACGCGCTTGGCCTATGAAAGCCGCGGTGCGCGATGCAGGAGCGATAACGTTCCTGACAATCGTGACAGTTTTCTGCACTGTTCCCGAAAATCGAATATTCAGCGAGTGAGTCTTACGCGGTCTGCCGAGTGGTATCGACCGCGAATCGAGCGATCTCGACAGAATTTCCCATCCGCGTTGCTGCGGAGTGGAAAAGTTCTCGCTCTCGTGAAGAAAAGAAACAATTTTGTATTTCTCGTTCTCGTAACGCGAACCGCGTGTGCCCGATGTATTCTGCGTGAATAAATGTTCGCGATTTCTCCCGAAAAAAAGTGGTACCGACGGAAAAAAGTGCTCCCGTGAAAAATAAAGTGAACAAAGGAAAAAAAGTGTCCGTACTCTCATACCGGCTGAAATTAATTTCGCTGGGTGGAAAGAAAAGAATTTTATTTTATTTTCTTGCGGAGGTTCTCGTTGGAAATTTGACATTGCGTCGAGACCCAAAATTTGTTCCCGACGCCTACGGATTATCGTCCGCTCGGATTAATAATCGTCGATCGGTGAGTTCCCAACGCAGTCAAAAAATTTGTGAATTTTTTTTTCAATTGTCCGCTCTGCGTATTTTCCGCGAAACAAGGTTCCTCGAACCATGAAGTTCTTCTTACAGGGGGGAATTATCTTTCGATCTCCCCAGTGTAATGCGCGACCGTAGCTAAGTTTTGGTCCTCTATTTTTTTCGGTGAGTGTACATCGGTAGATAATTAACTTTTTTTGATTTTCCACTTCTTCCTAAGAATGGGCAAATAATTCACTTACCAAAGAAATTTGAGGGGCAGACAGTTTTTTAATTCTTTTCAGTGCTTTTCGAATGGGCGTACCTCCGGGAATCTTGGTCGTACCGGGGAGCAAAAAAATATTTTGAAGCGTGAAATATTTAGTTGAAGAATCTCGTGGACCAAATTTTTTTGACTACAACACTCGACGCCTTCCTCAGAAATAAAAGACAGAAAAAATTTCAAAATTAAAAAAATGAAAAAATTGTTCTGATCCGCTAATTTTGGGGGGAGAGTACATCGGTAGATAATTTTATTTTTTATTTTTCCCTTCGTCCTAAGGATATGTAAATAATATCCCATATAGACAGTAGTGATCATTACGCCGTGCATACAATTGATGAAGCAAATTTTACAGCATATTGGCTACATGTCATGATGCAAAGCCGTGAACTCATTTAGTATAGTGAATGTACAAAGCATTTTGATCTCAATATGTCGTTTACAAATGCATCGTACGTTTGAAGCATGTTGACCTCATATCGCTGTGCTCAAGTGTCCACAATTAATATCTGCACATTTTACGTCATATGGAAGTCATCCAATGACCGTGTTGATGAATTCACTGGGTTAGCACTGGTAGTAGACATGCCATGCAAGCAATATGACGGCGATGTGCATGTTTGTCAGTGATACATTCGATGGGCGCAACATGACGGCGATATGCGTGTTTCTCAGTGATACATCCTATGACGGCGACATGAATGCACTGTAAAAAATTTCTGTATTAAAATTAATATACAAGTATAGGAAGTTTTTATGCGGATACCACTTATGAAATTTCAGATACGATTTTGAAAATCCAAAACAGGTTATTTTAAAAATGAAAGTATAGTTCCGTAATATTAATATACTTGTGCGTTTGAAAAATAATGCACGTGTAAAGAAATATTGAAATCAAGAACCATTTGCTGATATCAATATACAAGTGTATATTAAATTCAAGAACCACTTGCTAATATCAACATACGGGTGTGTATTAAAATGACTGATCCTAAGTATTAAATTTATTTTAGAAATTGATAATTGCAATACGTTTTTATGTAAAAATGATCAAAAATTAAGACCACTCAATTATTCATATACTGTATGATGCTTTCGTTCACCGCATGTATGGTAGTATTTTTTTCTTTCTTTATATTATGGGGGCGGCACCCTCTCTCTTCTCCCTTTACCATCCTCTTCTCCTTTATTCCTTCCATTCACAATCCTTCCAGAGCCCTTTCTCTCTCTCTCTCCTTCCATAGTCCTCTCCCCCCTCCCCCCCCTAGAGTATTTGGCCGCATCCGCTCTTTCCTAATGCACTACTGTATCACATTTGCACGAAGGCCCAGGGAAACTGCGGAAAACCTGGGCCGATACAGGCGGCCATATTTGGCTGAGTTTCAGTTGTATTCATTACCATCAGAAACTGAAACTGTTTCCCCCACCGCAGAGGTTGACGCGCGTCAGTGCACGGGCAAACGGTAACCGCTCCAAGTATTGACCGCGCCTCATGCTGCTTAACTTCAGTGACCGCCGAGCCCGCACACCGACCGCGCGCCCATCTCCATCAAAATGTTTCTTCAATATTAATATACGAACACATTAAATTCAACTTACCTGGGATTTGTTTTTGACAAACAATTGTTAATCTCAGTGGCTTTTGTCTTGGTAATTTCTGAATCGAATCACAGTATTCATGTACTGGATGATATTATTCCGAGAAGTATATCATCGATATTCCTAAAGATTTGTCTTATATTTAACTCAGCGTCGATGAGAAATAATATCAGAAAGGGGTACAATCACGATACTTTCCAATTCCAATTCAGTTGCACATGTATTATATTTTTCAGGCAACCGTAAATAAATTTCAAACTTGTTTTGTATTTTCAATACTCTGTTTTTTATAGTTGATTTATTATACATCTGTAGTAATTTTCAATTGAAGACACGGGTTAATACAAAACATTTCTCACAAATTTACAAACTTGTCTTTGAAATTCCATGTTGCATCTATTAAATTATATATCCACATTAGAATTTCATGTTCGTGTTTTATATTTACGGTACAAATGTCTTAAATTTAATTTCATCTACTGAGTTCGTAAAATTCAATTCCTTCTGTATCTTAAATGTATTGTAAATTTCATATCATTTTTTACAGTGTGTTTCTAAGTGATACATTCGTTGAGCGTAATATGACGGCGATATGTATATTTTGTCAGTGATACATCCCAGGAGCACAATATGATTGCGATATGCATGTTCCTGAGTAATAGCGTGTGCGTGTGCGTGTGCGTGTGTGTGCGTGTGTGCGTGTGCGTGTGCGTGTGTGTGTGTGCGTGTGTGTGTGTGTGTGTGTGTGTGTGTGTGTGTGTGTGTGTGTGTGTGTGTGTGTGTGTGTGTCATTAAATATATTTCCATTTAACTCGTTTTCATGGGGATATTCGGAAGGGTCAGGAAGTGGGTACGCATAGGTGTCATGAATTGTGCCAAGGGGGTCATAAATCGGGTCCAAGTAGAGGTGAACAACTGCGTCAAGGGGGTCATGAATCGGGTATACGTAGGGGTCACAAACTACGACATGGATGTTTCTCTAGTGCCAGGAACGCCGGCAGCAGAGAAGCGATATTAAAACAATTATTATATTAATAAATATTAATTATTTCACTTCTTTATAGGTGAATCTCATTCAGGGGGGGGGGGCCTTAACGCACGCGTTGAACCTTAACTTTTCATTTTAGCTATATCACGCGTCAATGAATAGTAAAAATCCGACACCGCTGCTCTTAAAATGTCAGTAAGTGGTCCGTTTACTTGGATACAAACACGAACGACAGTTTGTCGATACACGCGCGCTATGATAGTTTGGAGTGGATGCATTACGAAAATGTGGGATAACTGCCAAGGTAAAAAATGCGGAGACATGCAAAGAGTTGCGTGACCAGGCCTCGGTCGAGTATCGTTCTTTTGTGGAAGAAAGTAGGTACCTATCGAACGGAGGAAGGCATGGCTGCGCGTTACGGTTTTTGCACCACGTATATTCAGCGTCTCGGAGCAAACGGAAAATATAAGTGGCTCCGAATGGCTTGTATGTTGTCAAGCCAAGGCCATCGTGAACTTTGGAAGAGGAGGAAAGGCTGCTGCGCTTGTAGCTAGTCATTTGCAGAATAAATTAAAAAATAAAATATCCACCGGGGGTCATGGTCGGGTTTCGGCTCTGGCTTCGGCTACTTTGAGTTAAGTAGCATTGTGCGTGGCCGTGCGTTAAAACGGAATGTCACCTCATCGCGCTCGGTATGGTAGAACAATTGTAGATACCCAAAAATCTCTGAAACGGCTCTTCAGATCCCGTCGAAACTTTGCCAAACGACGGCAAATAGATACACGAACAGCTGTCTGACCCTCAAATTTTCAGAATTTGAGGGAAAAAAAACGTATATTGACTTATCATAAGCCAACCTACATTTTTTTCCCAAATTCAGAAAATTTGAGGGGCTGACAGCTATTCGTCTATCTATTTGACGTCGTTTGGCAAAGTTTCGACGGGATCTGAAGAGCCGTTTCAGAGATTTTTGGGAATCTATAATTGTTCTACCATACCGACCGCGATGAGGTGTCATTCCCTCTTAATAAAGTTCGTGATACTGGAGTGACTGTACATGCTATCGATGGGTTTTGGACTTCGTGAAAATATACACAGAAAACTTTTAAACATATTTGCACAAAAAACGTTGAAGAAGATTTACGCGAAAATCGACTATCGACGTGTCTCCAACTCCGACACTCCAATTCTAGAAACGAGCATAAAGTCGCGGCGATTTTAGAAATACTCCATCAATACACTCCAAGTTACGAAGATCCCATAAGTTCAGTCACTCCAGTTTCGTGGCTTTTGCGTGTTTCGTGTCTTTTGCGTGACTGTCATACCAGAGATTAGTAGGGAGATGTACAACGCTCCCCTTTTCGGCGTGCCTCGTAAATGGCGCTAAATCGCGGCGGCGAGTTCGGGAGTATGATTTCGTGATCATCGCCTCTGTCGAGGTTGCAGATTCCCTTGTAGCCGCGCGAGTCCGTGATCACCGCTCAAGTCGGTATCGCAGTCAGCGAGAACACGAATGGGTAGCTCGGTGGGGGTAAAGTCTCGCCCCTCGTAAATCGCGCTCGCTCGACAGGCGAACGGAGCGAGGTTTTCCGTCCGATCGAGCTCGACATATATGTGTGGCCGTACTGCGGATTGGAATATCCATTAAATGAATTTCAAAGTGAAAAACATGTATCGAGATCATTGTTTTCTCTCGATTGCCCGTTTATGCCGAAAATGCGGGTTAAAAAAATTAACGACGAACCGCGTTGAAAAATCAAACGCCGAAACGACCGTGGAAGGTTCAAAAAGAAATCTTGAGCCTTTGCCGCAATCGTTTCCACATTTTTTTTCAACAGTAAACATTATGGATAAGCGTGTATCATAAATGTTTCTCTATCTACAATGAGCATTGTGCCTGAGTTGGCAGCGTGGCGGACTAACAATTTTACGGTCCGGGTTCAATCCCCGGTGAATCAACTTTTTTTTCTTCATTTTTTATTCAGAAAATTTCGAACTTACTCTCGCTTTAGCTATTCTCGCCTGTACAGGCATTATTTATGATATTTAATTCGTATATGCTTAATAAAAAAAAACAAGACATTGCTACCGGGGTTCAGTGCAGTCAGATCGCGCGTAAAAGTTACCTCCTCTCTAGTCTCTTACACGCCCAACCAATCATAGTAGCGCGTGTCCGTGAGCGAGCGGCGCTTGGACATCCTTCGGAAAGAGCCGAGCACGGTCGAAGTTTCTCGACCGCTCCTTCGGCAGCTACACCACACATGGACGCTGAGCACGTTCATGTGCAGCCAAGCCGAAACGAAGGCTTCGAGGGAAAAAGCAATCTGAGCACGACTCACGCGTGACGTCACCCGACGTCACGCGCGAGGCTTTTAGATGATTTCAATGCTTATTTGGCTCTTGATTCTCTGCGTTATTAATGTGTACAAAAAAATGTATCGCGCACTCTGATCGCTTATTTTTTTAGTTTATACGTTAATTTAAATATAATAATGAATCTAAATTACAACTTATTTATCTTATATAAAATTGTTTACGTTTTACTCACACCCGTCCTTATGCCAAATAAATAATAATTCATAAAAGTAGGCGGAAATATATTTATATTCGTATTATTATATTAATTCTCATACTTTCATCAAGCGATAAAGCATTATCCCCAAAAACAAGCCAATCATCCACCCGGCCGCGAATCGTAAATACCAGACAGTGCGAATATTCTACAAGCGATGAAATGGTCCTGTTGGTAGCGTTCCTGTCTTCGGTCAGCAGGGCCCCGTGGTGCAAATTTTTCTCCAAATTTTTCATAATTTCTCATATTTCAGTCATATTTGAGATTTTCGGAGAAAAAATGATTTAAAACAGATTCAAGTTCTGGTCCATTTCCCAAAAACACTTTTTTTTCACTGAAAATTCAGGATTTCTCATTTTTTCCCGGAAATTTCTCTGTTTCCTATGACCTGAGTGAACGGCTGCGGAGATATTCGGAGAGAAGTTAAAGATGAAAGGAAATGAGATTTTCGTCAAAAAACTGATTATTATTTTTTTTCCGAAAATTTTCCTTTTTCCTATTGCCTGAGTGAACGGCTGCGAAGATATTCGGGGAAAATTTAAAGATGAAAAAAATGAGATTTTCGTAAAAAAAACTTGTTCTTATTTTTTTTTTCGGAACTTTTTCTTTTTCCTATTGAGTGAAAGGCTGCGGAGATATTCGGAGAAAAGTTATAGATGAAAAAAATGAGATTTTCGTAAAAAAAACTTATTACATTTTTTATCCCTCATAATTCTGAGAAATAATGAATTTCCGAAATTTTTGCAAACATCATTTTCCTTAAAGGCTAACAACAGTGGTAACACCACTAACGGCCTGCCACGAAACGTTTTAGACAAATAATACTTGGGGTAATTATTAAGCATATATTGAAGTATATTGCAAAAAAAAATGTACGGAAAAATATTACAAAATGGCGACACTGCAGCAAATTCTGCCGAGGCATGTTGAACTTAAGGTGCTCTGAGGCATGTAGTATAACTTGTGCCAATTTTAATCTGGACGAAATAATTTTTTAAAATTAAATCTAGATGAATGAAATCTAGACTTAATGAAACAAAATTCCTTTTTTAGATTAAAATTGGCACAGTTATACTGCGTGCCGCAGAGGTCCGACATGCTTCGGAAGAATTACTGCAGTATCGCCATTTTGTAATATTTTCGGATGAAAAATTTATAGCAATATACTTAAGTATATGCTCAATAAATACCGCAAGTATTATTTGTTTATCGCATTTTCTTCGGGCAAAAAAGATATCAAAAAATACGCTTCCTGTAAGGCCGTTACAGTGGTGTTACCCCTTAAAGTCTTCATATAATTTCCGAGATTTTCCCGTGATTGTAATTAAAATGATGAAATATTCGAAAAAATTCGAAAAAATTCGGAGAAATTCGGAGAAACCCGGATGTTTGCGTAAAAATAATTGTCCGCAAAGCTCCGAATTCTTCATATTTGTTCCAATTCATAGAAAAATTCGGAAAAGTTTTCCGGAAAAAAATTTGCACTAGGGGCGCTGGATCGTTCCCCGCGCTCAGTGCTTTTTTAAAATTATTATTACTATTAATTCTTATTTGATTAGTTATTTTTATTAGTTATCATTATTATTTTTATTAGTTATCTTTTAGTGTCGAAAAATGTACCGCGCACTCTGACCGCTTATTTTATTAGTTTATATGTTAATTTAAATATAATAATAAATCTAAATTACAACTTATTTTACTTCTGAAATTTTTTTTGCGCTTTACTCACACCCGTCCCTATGTCAAAGAAATTGTAATTCATAGAAGTAAGCGGAATTATATTCGTATTATTATATTCATTCTCATATACTTTCATCAAGCAATAAAGCATTATCGTGATGTATCCGGCCGCGAATCGTAAGTACCAGAAAGTGCACATATAGTAGTTACAAGCGATGAGATGGTCCCGGGTCCCGTTGGTGGCGTTCCTGGCTTCGGTCCGCAGGGGCGTGGGATCGTTTCCCGCGCTGAGTGCTTTTTTAAAATTATTATTACTATTAATTCTTATTTGATTAGTTATTGAATGAATATAATAATACGAATATAAATACATTTCCGCTCATATACTTTCATCAAGCGATAAAGCATTATCATAATGCTTTATCGCTTGATGAAAGTATATGAGAATGAATATGATAATACGAATATAGATAAATTTCCGCTTACTTTTATGAATTATAATTTATTTGGCATAGGGACGGGTGTGAGTAAAGCGCAAACAATTCTTTTAAAAGATAAATAAGTTGTAATTTAGATTTATTATTATATTTAAATTAACGTACAAACTAATAAAATAAGCGGTCAGAGTGCACGATAAATTTTTCGACACTAAAAGATAACTAATTAAAATAATGATGATAACTAATAAAAATAACTAATCAAATAAGAATTAATAGTAATAATAATTTTAAAAAAGCACTGAGCGCGGGGAACGATCCCGCGCCCGTAGTGCAGATTTTTTTTCGAAAAACTCCGATTTTTTCCGGAAAATTTTTCCGAATTTTTCTGTGAATTGGAACAAATATGAAGAATTCGGAGTTTTGCGGGCAATTATTTTTACGCAAACATCCGGGTGTCTCCGAATTTTTTCGAATATTTCATCATTTTAATTACAATCACGGGAAAATCTCGGAAATTATATGAAGACTTTAAGGGGTAGCGCGACTGTAACGGCCTTACAGGAAGCGTATTTTTTGATATTTTTTTTGGCCGAAGAAAATGCGATAAACAAATAATACTTGCGGTATTTATTGAGCATATACTTAAGTATATTGCTATAAATTTTTCATCCGAAAATATTACAAAATGGCGACACTGCAGCAATTCTTCCGAAGCATGTCGGACCTCTGCGGCACGCAGTATAACTGTGCCAATTTTAATCTAAAAAAGGAATTTTGTTTCATTAAGTCTAGATTTCATTCATCTAGATTTAATTAAGAAAATTATTTCGTCCAGATTAAAATTGGCACAAGTTATACTACATGCCTCAGAGCACCTTCAGTTCAACATGCCTCGGAAGAATTTGCTGCAGTGTCGCCATTTTGTAATATTTTCCCGTACATTTTTTTTGCAATATACTTCAATATATGCTTAATAATTACCCCAAGTATTATTTGTCTAAAACGCTTCGTGGCAGGCCGTTGGTGGTGTTACCAGTGGTGTTACCCCTTAAGGAAAATGATGTTTGCAAAAATTTCGGAAATTCATTATTTATCCGAATTATGAGAGATAAAAAAATATAATAAGTTTTTTTATGAAAATCTCATTTTTTTTCATCTATAACTTTTCTCCGAATATCTCCGCAGCCTTTCACTCAATAGGAAAAAGAAAAAGTTCCGAAAAAAAAATAAGAACAAATTTTTTTTACGAAAATCTCATTTTTTTCATCTTTAACTTTTCTCCGAATACCTTCACAGCCGTTTACTCAGGTAATAGGAAAACGGAACATTTCCGGAAAAAAAATAATAATCAGTTTTTTTACGAAAATCTCATTTCCTTTCATCTTTAACTTCTCTCCGAATATCTCCGCAGCCGTTCACTCAGGTCATAGGAAAAAGAGAAATTTCCGGGAAAAAAATGAGAAATCATGAATTTTCAGTGATAAAAAGTGTTTTTGGGAAATAGACCAGAATTTGAATCTGTTTTAAATCATTTTTTCTCCGAAAATCTCAAATATGACTGAAATATGAGAAATTATGAAAAATTTGGAGAAAAGTTTGCACCACGGGCCCCTGCGGACCGAAGCCAGGAACGCTACCAACAGGACCATTTCATCGCTTGTAGAATATGTGCACTTTCTGGTATTTACGATTCGCGGCCGGGTGGATGATTGGCTTGTTTTTGGGGATAATGCTTTATCGCTTGATGAAAGTATGAGAATTAATATAATAATACGAATATAAATATATTTCCGCTTATTTATATGAATTATTATTTATTTGGCATAAGGACGGGTGTGAGTAAAGCGTAAACAATTTTATATAAGATAAATAAGTTGTAATTTAGATTCATTATTATATTTAAATTAACGTATAAACTAAAAAAATAAACGATCAGAGTGCGCGATACATTTTTTTGTACACATTAATAACGCAGAGAATCAAGAGCCAAATAAGCATTGAAATCATCTAAAAGCCTCGCGCGTGACGTCGAGTGACGTCTCACGCGTGAGTCGTGCTCAGATTGCTTTTCCCCTCGAAGCCCTTCGTTTCGGCTTGGTCGCACATGATCGTGCTCAGCGTCCATGTGTTGGTGTAGCTGCCGAAGGCGCGGTCGAGAAACTTCGACCGTGCTCGGCTCTTTCCGACGATGCCAAGTGTCGCTCGCTCACGGACACGCGGTACTATGATTGTGTGATGGGCGTGTAAGAGCCTAGAAAGGGGGTAACTTTTACGCGCGATCTGGCTGCACTGATCCCCGGTAGCAATGTCTTGTTTTTTTTTATTAAGCATATACGAATTAAATACAGTACTACCTCCCTAAGAGAGCGGTCTAGGGCGGTTAGGGGAAGTAATTCTCGAGAAATTCGTCGCCGAAGCCTTCCCCCACCGCTAGGTTAGCGCGCTCGAAAATCGCGCATGTGGTAGCGTGTATGTGTTTCTCCACTCGACCTCTATGAGAGAGCGCGAACGAAAGTGTTGAGAAAACTGTAAACAAGTTGCGGAAAGTGTACTGGCGTTTCGTCGTTTCATGCGTAAGTATATCTCATTGAATATTGATGTGTAAATCTTTCTTTTTCTTCGCGTTTTTTTATTCTGCTGTTTGGTATATTTTGTTGTTGCAATATTATAACACATATGAAGGAAACATTTGTAAAACTTTCAATAATTGTTGAATTATCTTATTGTTCGCAAAAATATACGTAGTATATTCGTTATCGAAACTCGAACATATACAGTAGAACCTCGATTATCCGAACCAATTGGGACCGAGACTAGTTCGGATAATCAAAAGTTCGGATAATCGAAACGTGGGTTTTTTGGGACGAGATCATAAACAACACCTTTTTATATAAAAACAGTACATACATATATATTATAATTTGACATATATGTTCACGTTGAAATATATATATATATATATATATATATATATATATATATATAATGTATTTGAAATACCTGAAAAAAGTTGAATGCTTTTTTTATATTTTTTAAAAATAAAATCGTCCATTTTTAATTGACGAACGGCTGTAACGCGTTTTTGAGCGGCTAAGTCTCGCAGCCGTTTGGGAAGGAGAGATTGCGTTGGGTTGCTCATTGTTGCTCACGGCGGTGGCAGCGAGCAACAATGTATCTTTCGCGCCAACGTTCGGATAATTGAGAGTTCGGATAAACTAAGTCATCGTTCGGATAATTGAGGTTCTACTGTACAGTGTACAAAAAAAATGTAACTAACAATTTATCTTGTGTATATACTTCAAGTTGAAATATACAATGTATATATATGTATAAATATTTCATTTTTAGATAAAACGGGATGGCTGAATCGAAAATATATTTTACTTGCATTAAATTACTACTTGAAATTTAATTATGGTGCATGTTTTTTTCTCCGACTTTACGGCTTAAACGTATATATTATTATACAAAGGAATATTATCCATTTGACAATCGTGCGACGTGCGATTTTCTGAAATCGCTCGCGATCTCTTATGGAGGTGTCCGCGACAAACTCGGGAGGCCTCGGGTACACTGGACCGCTCGAGCTAGGTAGGGGAAGCCATAAAATGCGCTCAAGCGGAACGGCGGGGAAATTCTCTCTTAGGGAGGGCTCTCTTAGGGAGGCAGTACTGTATCATAAAGAATGCCTGAACAGGCGAGAGTAGCTAAAGCGAGAGTAAGTTCGAAATTTTCTGAATATAAAATGAAGAAAAAAACAAGTTGATTCACCGGGGATTGAACCCGGACCGTAAAATCGTTAATCCGCCACGCTGCCAACGCAGCCACAATGCTCATTGCAGGTAGAGAAACATTTATGATACACCCTTATCCACAATGTTTACTGTTGAAAAAAAATGTGGAAACGATCGCGGCAAAGGCTCAAGATTTCTTTTTGAACCTTCCACGGTTGTTTCGGCGTTTTATTTTTCAACGCGGTTCGTCGTTAATTTTTTTAACCCGCATTTTCGGCATAAACGGGCAACCGAGAGAAAACAATAATCTCGATACATGTTTTTCACTTTGAAATTCATTTAATGGATATTCCAATCCGCAGTACGGCCACACATATACGTCGAGCTCGATCGGACGGAAAACCTCGCTCCGTTCGTCTGTTGAGCGAGCGTGATTTGCGAGGGGCATTTCCCCCACCGAGCTACCCATTCGTGTTCTCGCTGACTGCGATACCGACTTGAGCGGTGATCACGGATTCGCGCGGCTACAAGGGAATCTGCAACCTCGACAGAGGCGATGATCACGAAATCATACTCCCGAACTCGCCGCCGCGATTTAGCGCCATTTACGAGGCACGCCGAAAAGGGGAGCGTTGTGCATCTCCCTACTGATCTCTGGTCATACAGTCAGACTTCTGTGCGGATAGACACGTCGTAATATTTTTCATGAAAATTTAGAAAATAGTTCCGCAAAGTTTTTTATTGATTACATAGAAATTGAGATCTAACAAACGATGAAAAGTGACTAACAATCACTAACATTCGAGTATCAATCGAATAGAATGATAATTAATGTTTTGCTGAAATTGACGAGTTCTTGTGCAAAGCCGTAAGCAGCTGTCGCGACAATGCTGCCAACCTTCGCGACAAGCAGCGCGCTCCAGCGCCGAAAAGTTTTTCAGCGTTTAAATAAAAATGGAGCTCTAACAAACGATGAAAATTAACTAACAATCTAATAGAATGACAAGAATCAACGTTTTGCTGAAATTGACGAGTTACATGTGCAAAGCCGGAAGCAGCTGTCGCGACGATGCTGCCAACTTCACGTGGCTTGCAGCGCGCTCTAGGGCCGAAATATTTTTCATTAATTTAATAATAATTGAGCTCTAACAAACGACATAAAGTGACTAACAATCACTAACAAGCGACTAACAATCGATTGGTTACGAAGAAAAGTTCGAAATCACTAGAAAACCATTTTCTGCGGCCAACTTTGGCATAAATTTGTTTTTCGTTTTATTCAATAAATAACGTCTAACAAACGTTGGGTTTTGTCTAACAAACATTAAGAAACGACTAACAATCGATTGGCGTACAAAAAAATCGATATTTCCATAGTCGGCGGCTAAGTTTATGGAGCTGGAAAATAGCACGCAATTTCACTTCTTCGATTACACCTATAAAAGCTTTCAACTTTGAGCACTAGAGACGCGGCAGTCGATTTGCACCTTCCCTTTAACTCTATTATTATTCTACCGCTCTCCATCGATAATTTGCTCATTTTCACAGCCCTTATTCGGCAATTAGGCTATTTTGCAGCTCTCCTTCGATAATTTTCCCATTTCTGCATGTCTCTATAGGTAATTTGGCCATTCCACAGCTCTCCATCGATAATACAGCCATTTTCTCACAGCTCCGAGGCGGTAGGCTTATACTTGGTTCGAATTTTTTTTGTTCACATTTTCTTCTTATCAGATTATCGATACAAGCCCACTGGATCATCCGCGAAACTTTCAACTCCAAAACCGTTGAATACAAATGACATTTTTTCACTTTAATGTTTAAATCTCATTTGGACAAAATCTATGGTTTCAGTCGGTAAAGCAGGTATCGTGTTAGTCTTTATATTTGGCCCCAAAGTGTCGCCGCGATAAGTTTGTTCCCATCGACAAAACAGACTTCTTCACTCCGTGTGTTCTCCGCGTTTATCTCAGATAGCGACAAGTGGCGTCAGGGGCGTTTCGCGTCGAGATATCCGCTGTCAGTCGGCAGCCTTTCCCTGTTGACACTTGTCACCACGAAATCAAGGTAATAATTTCCCAATTTCCAGCGTGTGAACCAAATTCTCGCAAACTCTTCAATAAAACCATCAAAACTGCACCAAAAATTAGAAACCAAAAGAAAAAAAATTATTTCGCGCGCCACAATCGTCCGCACACAGTTGATCTTTACACAATTGAGCCTTTCGACGTCTCGGTAAATTCAATTAAATCGATCGTCAAATTGAAGCACTATTGGTATCGTATGTTGAGTATTATTCGGTCAAAAAATACGGCAAGCAGAGACGAAACGATTCGCGACAAATAAGTGCGCGCGACGACGAGGGGGGAGTTAGTCCGAACGCACTATACAACTTCGGCATTGATCCACTCGCGTTGCGTATTTTTTTACTATATCGTGTGCTCTCTCAATTCGATTATTGCGTGAACCCGATTATCGAATGAACTCGTCTTTTTTTCCGTTTTAACGCTCTTTCGTTTCCGACGATGGAATAACAAAAAGTAATATTTAAAGAAACGAACAGAACCTCGCAAATCTTTAAACGTTACTCTGACGTGTGTGTGGGTGTCGTGCGACAGAGAACATGACTGACTCCAAGTACTTCACGACTACGAAAAAGGGCGAAATCTTCGAGCTGAAATCGGAGCTGAACAATGACAAGAAGGAGAAGAAAAAGGAAGCCGTTAAAAAGGTAAATTGGCACGAAAATGGTACTTTTTAGTTTCTCTAGGTACGAAGATTTTTTTCTTTCAGCTGCGACAGAGACAACGTTTTTTCTGGTCGATCGTGAAGTCATGGCGATAAATTTGCCACACTCGGGTGCAATCTGAAACAGAACTCGCTTAATATTTCACGATTCTGAAGTTTGCTTCGCAATGCTTTTTCCTTTTGGTTTTTTAGTATACAATGCTCTTTTCAGCGGTCTCACATTGTAGATCGCTTGCGATGATTTTAAGGTATCATTAGAGTGTTTTTCGTGGCCTTACCGTCCCTGGTTGATGGATCGGGTTCGACTCCGGCCGTCCTTCGAGTCAAGCAGCGTTGCGCACGGCCGATACTCAGAGAAGAATCTGTAGAATACAGGGCTGTGTATGCCGCTACGCGTTTTCCACAGTTTCTCCGTAGACTCGGCAAATGCGGTATAGCGTAGCTTGAGGGAGAAGGTACCTTTGGGCAAGGAAAACATTGCTGAAATTCATTATTCTTTTTAAAAAGGAAAATATTTTTTCATCATTATTGGTATTTTCAAAAAAATTTTGAAAAATCCAACTTATAATTTAACTTTTCTGAAAAAAAAAAAAACCACTAAGTTTTTTGTTTTATTAAAACTCACACGCCGAATTAGGGCTTGCAATTTGGATCTCTGCCAATTTTTAACATCCAGTTAATGAAGGTAATTGAATGTGGATAATTAGGATAATACGGATAGTAAAATTTATTAAAAAATAACTATTTGAACGTGGAACTAACTATAGGGAAACAATAATTTCGGCATTGTGTGCAGTTGGTAAACATAGATAACAAGTAATCTTAATTTAAATCGTCTTTTTTTTTCTTTAATATTTTGTGCGACACATTCAATACAGTTGAACCTCGATATAACGAAGATTTGTTCATTCCCTTCCGATAGACCCACCCGAAACCTTGATACAACGGTAAATACATTAAGCTCTAATTGCCAATTGCTTGTGACAATTGCTCTGATTTATACATTTCTTTCTTTGAAAAAATATCCCCATATTTGTAGTACTTATATATATTTTTATAATGACCATTTCAAGGAACACGATCTTGATATACCGATATCTCAATATAACGAAAACTTGATATAACAAACCTCCCTAGAGATTTGTCATATCAAGGTTTGACTGTAGTAATTTATTAGGACAATCCTGTGCGAGTTACGCAACTGACAACTCGCTTAGTGTTTATTATGTTGAGTCGTCCAAATAGCAAGATGCGTGTACCAGATACACAACCTCTGGCTGTCTGTGTAACCGTTTAAGAACGCCTATGAAAGATGGCTCCCTTGATTGTTGGAGCTTTGTGAGATCACATTATCGATGTAAAAAAAAGAATCGAATGCATCGTTCGTTGAGTTTAGTTGTTGATTCAAATGTATGAGGCTATGCGCGTTGGGTCTGAAATACCTATTTTAATGGTGCATTTGAGTTGATTTGAGATCTCACTCACTACAATGTTTAAGTATATGATTGTTTTTAGTTTTTTAGAAAAATATGATATCGAATGAGCTCCTGAGCAATTTTCGAAGAAAATAAATACCGTCTTTTCGCGATAAGTAGTATTTGCGAAAAAATACTTTAGCATTCAGGAAAAAAAATCCAATTTCATTTTGAGTCACAGTGAAATAAAGACACTTGAATTCAAAATACGAAACACCGCTGAACAACTTTTTTGTACAATCCTCCATGGAGAAAAAGAATGATAAAAGATGCATTTTAAAGTCTCCAAATGGAATTTGATTGCAGTTGCAGGATAATCCTGCAGAATCATCTGTTTTTGATTTTTTGCATGCCATTTCTGCAAATGACACGAATCGACCATAACTAAGCAACTTTTTTAAGTAATTCGCACGATATGCTTAGTACATTTTTTTTACACCGCAGGCTACCGCAGATGTTCGAATTAGTCTGTATAGAAATTCTGCATAAGATCTTTTTTCATAAAGTTTCCTTAACATTTACAGTAAAAAAGAAGACTTTTCTAGATAAAACAAATAACCGAGAGAATTTTTTTCTAAAACCGGGTCTAAAAATAAAAAACAGATGATTTTTATCTAAAAAACTGTGGGTCTTTTACTAAACTGAAATTCTAGCATATAGTAAGACATGATCTTACCTATCGACAGTTGCAGGATTATCCATTCGTAAAAGGACACCCTTATATACTCCTTATTTGGGTGAAAATTATAAAGCGGACATGACTGTTCGTATATATATATATGTATATATATATATGATTTTGGTGGCATCCAGTAAGCAACAAAAAGATTCGCCAAATAAAGTTTTAGACGTATTCCCACAATGCAAACTTCAACGTCGTACAGATTGCGAAGTACAGAGTCAAATAATTCGATGCACATGTGAATTGATACCGCATTGTATTACAATTCCTTTGCCTCAAAATAGCCAAAACAGTGAGTTTAGTTCCTTACAAGATTTATTTTCCAACGATCCATGGCAGTCAGTTGACCAGTCATAACCGGTGCATCATCTGATGTTATGACGTTCCTTAGCCCAAGGATTTTTCAATGTTCCTCCCAATCGATCCCTGCGAGACATTTTCATCATACTAGCTGCTTTTTTTCACTATCCAGGTGATTGCTTCCATGACTGTCGGCAAAGACGTATCGGCGCTCTTCCCGGACGTTGTCAATTGCATGCAGACGGACAATTTGGAGCTGAAGAAGCTGGTATACCTGTATTTGATGAATTACGCCAAGAGCCAGCCGGACATGGCGATAATGGCGGTCAACACGTTCGTCAAGGTAACGTCGCAGCGTCGGTCAATCGAGAATAATGGCTACACGCAAAAACTATATATATATATATATGAAAAGAACATTTATTGACTGCACCCTCACGATCTTTGTATGTATCTGATTTCAACACTTATCGCAATGTCTCCAAAGAGTCTCTGTTTCCGCTTCGAGGCGCGAGCTGCATATCCGTTTTCCGTTTCATCATTGACATGAGTATTCTTCTCACGTTACGCAAAAAGCCAAGACTGGAAGACGTTTGGAGCATCAGAGGCGAAATGATCCACGTTGCCCGTTGAAAGGGCTAAATCTACCTAGAAGCCCGAAAAAAATGGCCCAAATTCAACGTTTTCTTTCTAAGAAACGGATGGTGAAAAAGAAATGCACTTTTTTTAACACAAAAGTAAATATATTGAGAAGCTTTGAAGCAAATTAGCAAAAAATACAGAAAAACAAGAAAAACATGACCGCCGACAGATGATGACATTTTTTCGCGACGCCTGGCGGTGGACACTCTCCAGCTGGAACGGTCCATCCGAAATATAAAAACCAAACTGATTATTCGAGTTAACGACAAATACGAGTTGTTGACGATCGTAGATTTTTTAAATATTTTTTTTTTTAACTACGTGGCGACGAATTTAGACTCTAGTCTACAATGTCGGTGAACGAAGGCGCCATTTTTACGTAACTATGAAAAAGTGAAGATGGATTTTACAAAAGTGAGATCGTCAACGACTTTTAAATGTTTCTCATCGCATCTCCCGTAAATTTGAAAACAATTCATCGAATGGTTCTCGAGATATCATGTCCACCAACTTTGAAAAAAGTGTTTAGAGACAAACACGTTGAAAATTTCAAGTAGGTGCTACGGCTAGCCCGGCCGACTGTTAGAAGATGTAGCTCGTTCAATTTTAGAAAAATTTCAATGAATTGTCCAGGGAATATAGCTAAAAGGTCATACTTATCGAATAAGAATATTTGGGGTAAATGCAATGTTTTGACCCACCTAGGTAAAGGGTGGCGCAAAATGACCTGACATTTTTATTTATCAATAAAACGTATTATTTATTCGAAAGGGACGAATATTCTAATTGTAATATAAAGTACAAACATGGAGGTTATGCGTGGAAGCCAATATCCGATAACCGGCATGGACTTGGAAGACATATTATTTCAACAAGATATGGCGCGACCTGCCACAATTCGGGCGAAACAGTGCAGTTATTACAGACGAAGTTTCATGGTCGTGTTATCTCGCGCCGCGGCGATGTCAGTTGGCCACCAAGATCGTGCGATTTGACGCCATTAGACTTCTTTCTTTAGGCTTTTTGTTGGAAGAAAAAGCGTATGCCAATGATCCACAGACCAATCTGGAGCTCAAGAAGACAATTGGACGCACCATTAATGAAATGAGTCCGCAATTATGCCAAAAAGTTGTTGAAAATTTCGTCAAAATAGTGAACGTTTGCAAACAGGGCGCGAGGCGGCCATTTGTCGGATATTCTGTTACATACATACATAAGCTCCATGCTTTTGCCTTATATACAAATACAAATATTCGTACTGTTCAAACAAATAATAAGTTTTATTAATAAATAAAAATGTCAAGTCATTTTGAGACACCGTATAAATGTAGCCCGTTAACGAAAGATTCAACTGTGGGACAGTTTTTGCTATTTTTCTCAGCCATCGCTTGAGCCAGTGCGATATTTCCGGTCTCAAAATGCGTGTTTCGACAATGGCCAGGTCGAGTAGCTCTTGGATTTGCGATCATTCCAACCGAAACAGCCTTTCCAACGCTAAATCGCGATCCGGAATTTGTACCCTCGAAGACACAAATATCCCGGAGCTACGGGTGCTTCCTCCGGCCATCAAACGTCGACGGGGCAAATTTCGAATCATTCGGGAGCGGTTTTGAAACGAAAATTCACGAAAACCTCCACCATCGCCGCGACGATCTTGTGTCATTTCGCCTCAATGACATCGCCGAGAAATTTTGAGATCCTTGAGTCACGGCGAATGTGCAGTCCGCCTCGCGCGGAGCACGGGCGGTGCTTTGCAAATTTTGTCAGTTTGCACAGGGCTGTCTGAGTTTTGTATATATATATATATATTTATATAAATAGGTAACGGAATGTTTTGTACATGTCGGAGGCGAATCGCTTATTTTTCAAAGGGCACGAGACTGGAATTTGGTGGGAACAATCAATCGATGAAAAATAATGAAATCGAAAAGTAACAATGATGTACAAAGTAAAATCCGTCAAGCTGAAAATTCTTTAAAATAAAAATCAAAACTTTCCAAATTCCAGTATTCTACGTGGTACGAAGCGCGTTTCGCGAAACCAATACAGCAGTTCGTTAAAGAGTAAATGTAAATATGCATTCAATCGAGTACGCGATTCGAGTCTTTTCGAGGACGTTCAACTCGGTGCAACGGCCCATCCGTAATGAAATTTCCATCCGCCGTCGAGCGAACGACGCGCGTTGTTGTAAGAGAACGCAAAGAAAATTTAAACAAACGCGGAACGAAATGACAATCGGAAGACAAGCGCATGGAACCGCGGACGTAAATTAAGGCAGGGGGGGCGGTAGCCTGAATTGGAATGTCCAAAAAAGCGTTTTTTCGTGATTCTTTTTAGAAGGGATAGAAACAAGTGAGCCCAGTAAACATTGAGGTATCTTTTCATGAATGTTTGAAATGTATTAAAAAATTGTTTCATCATGAAACAATAAATGACTGCAGATTTATCAGCCTATTCCAAGTGCGTTTTGCCACTGCAGTCCCGCCTAATCGGCGGCAATGATGCAGCTCGTAATTCTTGACTGAAACAAAAAACCAATAAAATGTTTAATTGTCATATATGTATCTTCTGGATGAATTAAGAAAATGCTGAAAAAATCGCTAAATTATAACTTTGAAGAGATTTTCATACTGAAGAAAATAAACTTTGGTTTAATTTAATAGGTCGTTTAGTTGTTTTGCTATCACGCCCGTCAATTTGGAAAAATCGTGATAATGACAACAGGAGAAAACGCGCTTCAAAATTTTCCATAGGAGGAAATATCAATATCAAATATGAATCGCTTCTCGGCTTTTGATCTTCTATCTTCGGAAATATTTACCATTGCCCTCCGTAACGTTGTAAATACATTCTTAGATAGTTTGTCTATAGATTTAAGCATTGAAAAAAAATGATTCTTCGGTCCTTCTAATTCAGGCTCTGGACTTAAGCGAAGTGGAGAGAAAAAAAGAAGATATTTGTAGGAAAAAAAAGATTGATGTATTTCGTATGAGAATTAGTGGTAGTTATTTGTGTGTATATTGTGTTCGATATCGATGCCTGTTTACGCAACATAGCTACGCCAGCTGCACGCAAAACTATTATCTTGATCTTGTTTTCTTTCGAGGAAGCTCGAGCGTTTCTAATTTTTTTTCTTTCACTCTCGTTTCTAGGCGCACCTATGACCGATAAAAGTTCAAGCTCGAGCGCATCGACGAGACTTCCAGTAGAGCGTTTTCGAGCAAAAAAAAAGAGTCTTATCGTAATGCGCAATGCTTCGCCAGCTAATTGAAATGGCGAGGCAACGATGTGCAAGTTACTGAAGTACGATTTTTTTTTTTTAATTGTGTCTCGATCTTAGCCCGTTCGGGCAAAAATAATCATTCGACGTCTCAGCATTTCAACACGTTATGGTTAAGGTTAAGGGAAAAATTGGTAGCTTTCGTGACTTTTTAAGGAAAGATTTCCTCACCATTTTTTACACTTGGGGTATATTTCGTTCATAGTCTTGGCTGTTACATGGTACTTTTTTCTGATGGAATTTTTCGAAAAATGGCTATATTTTGCAATAAGGAAATACTCCGTTTTTTTATTTTCAAAAACATTTAGGGTCGTGTTTTAGACGATAATGCTTGAAAGATTTATACTAAATTTCATCAGAATCGGGCGATTAGTTTTTGAGCTATACGTCACGCCAGTTCTGAAAATTCAGTTTAAAATACCGTACCATACCTCCTATATTTTTAAAGATTAATAAAAAAAATAATGACATGTAACAGCCAAAAGTAGTAATAAAACATACTCTAAGTCTCAAAAGTGGTGAAGAAATCTTTCCTTAAAAAAAAATCATGAGAATCAGAAAATTTTTGTTAAAGCACGGGATATTTTTTACGCATTTTATTTTTCTCTTCACAAGTTACATACCTTTTTGAAGATTAATCCTAGAAAATCTGCGGAAATATCTTTCGCACATTACTTATCGGTACTTTAGAAACATGAAAGAGAAAGAAATAACAATTTAACAGTAAATGATTAATCTGCATCATCATTACCCCATGGGTTGATGGATCCGAGAAATCTAAGAACATTCTTGTAAAGTAATGTTACTTCCCGCCGTGGCAAATTTTGAATTTCGCAAAACAGAAGTTATATTTCGAACTTGGAACATTTTTTTTTTTTTCGTCTCAAATTTCGCGCTCTGTAGATTTTTATTTAAAACATATGAAAGTTAAAAAAAAACTCAATATTTATTAAGAGTTTCTTTACGAAGGCAAAAAAACTGCATCCAAAACATTTTAAATATCAACTGTTCAAGTTATCGTGTGTGCAATGAATTTTTACGAAGTCACCCAAATTATCATCATATCCAAATCACAAAAATTGGGAAAACTTAAGCATTTATGAAATTCTTTGAAGAAATATTTTTCTTCGTAATACCGGAACCGTTACACTGATGCATACATCGGAGTTGAACTTTTATCGATTATATGTGTGTCTGACAAAAAAAAATCCGTGTCCATTAAGACGGAATGATACCTCATTGCGGTTTGTATGGTAGAACAATTATAGATATCTAAAAATCTCTGAAACGGCTCTTCAGATCCCGTCGAAACTTTGCCAAACGACGTCAAATCGATAGACGAATAGCTGTCAGCCCCTCAAATTTTCTGAATTTGAGAAAAAAAAACTAGATTGGCTTATGATAAGCCAATCTACATCTTATTTCTCAAGTTCAGAAAATTTGAGGGGCTGACAGCTATTCGTCTATCTATTTGACGACGTTTGGCAAAGTTTCGACGGGATCTGAAGAGCCGTTTCAGAGATTTTTAGATATCTATAATTGTTCTACCATACAAACCGCAATGAGGTGTCATTCCCTCTTAATATTCGTCGATGAAGCACTGGATCCTCCTTAGTCGTTACTTTTCCTTAAATATCGACGAGTACAATGTTGGTCCATGTGATTAGAATGATAGCCGTAATTATTCTATTCGCTAATTTAATATCTCCTACACACACACACTCACACACACACGCACACACACGCACGCGCGCGCACACACACACGCACACACACGCACGCGCGCGCGCACACACACACACACACACACACACACACACACACACACACAAACATATATATATATATATACAGGGTGAGTGCCCTGAAATATGGACCTCGAAATCGACACATTCCACCATTCAAAAATGCTATTTAAAAAAAGCCAACCAATATGGAATGTTTTCGCCACGTTCTTTGATAAAAAATAATTGGCTTTCGAAAATATCGGGACCATTATTACTCGCCCCGAGCCTGATTCCCATTTTGCCAATGTTCGATCCGCGTCAAGGCCATTCCAAGGTCATGAAACGTCTTTGAGTGCATTTATTTAAAAGGCGAGGAAAAATGCCTTAAAAATATTTCTCATCAATTCCAAGGTCATGATTCATGACCTTGGCCATGAATCTCTAATGGCTCAAAAAATAACGGTTTCCATTTTTTAAAGCGGAATTGACCTTGAAATCAATTAGGCTCCCCCAGCTTGAAGAAAAAAACTATTTTCGAACGTCAATTCCAAGGTCATGAAAGGTCATTGGCCTTATTTTTTTATGAAGAACAGAAATATGGCTTTAAAAATAGTTTCCATTTTTCAAAGTGGAGTCGACCTTGAACTGAATTTGACTCCTTCAACTTAAACAAAAAAAACTTTTATCATACGTCAATTCCAAGGTCATGGAAGGTTATTGGCCTTAATTTCTATTAAGAACTGGAGCAATGGCTTTAATTAATTGTTTCTATTTTCCTAAGCAATGTTGACCTTCAAATCAATTTGACACCAAATTAGAGAAAGAAAACAAAATTTCGTACGTCAATTCCAATGTCATGAAAGGTTATTGACACTATTTTTAAAAACAGAAGAGAAACGACGATTCTAAAAATAATGGTTTCCATTTTTTTACGCAGTGCTGACCTTCAAATCGATTTGGCTCCTGCAACTTAAAAAAAAACTTATTTCGTACGTCGATTTCGAAGTTATGAAAGGTCATTGACCTTTTTTTTTTAATAAATAAAAGAAACAATTCCTTACAACGTAATGGTTTCCATTTTTTAGAGGAGTTGACGTTAAAATCATTTTGACGCCTTTAATTTAAAAAAAAAACTGAGCCGGCCGTATGTAGTTCTTGACGAACTCCGAACTTTGCCCGTGACTTCTTTTGTGTCTGAATCCAATATCTATATAAGTTTTCGGGTGTCTATTTTCAGTCATTATTCCTGTATATCTATCTATACAATACAATACAACACACACACGCGCGCGCGCGCGCACACACACACACACACGCACACACACACACACACACACAGAGGGTATCCTGTTTTGATTAGATAATCCTGCAACTGTCGATAGATCAGATCTAAGGTATGTAATATGGGTGGGTTTTCAATATCGGAATTCACTAGCGATATTAGGCTCCAATATCGGAATTAGGACATTTTAAGGTAGTACCTCCACAGGAGAGTTGAATTAAGAAATGGTTGAAATTTGACATATATGTTATTTAATACATTATCCAAACATCTGTGCAATTTGAATAAGTTTGACCACCCCAAACCTGAGATATTTACACTTAAAGTTGGCTTGGTTTACACGTAACAAATGCGTTATGATGGGCAAACAGAGCATCATTAATTCTACCGCCAAAACTAAAATTAAGAAACTGATAAAAAATGAGGATAAGCTAGAGTAAGATATCACGAATAATGTGAAAAAAATGAGAATCATTCACCACGTAGTTTCCAAGATATAACCATGAGAAGCCCTCACAATTTTGGTGCCAAGCCTGGCAAAGCTTGGCAAAGCCTGGAAAAAAAATAAAATTGGGGCAAAGCCTGGACAGTCCCGGCAAAAAGTTCACTGGCAATAGTAGATCAAAAACACAATATAAAATATATTTTACGGCAATAAATGATATCCATCGTATTATCTACTAGTACCGAGTCAATATTGCGTAGTTTTTAATTTTATTTATTACTAATTAAACCAATTATCAATCTTTTAAACATGAACATGGTATGTAAACTTTCGGCTGAGATTTTCGCGGAGGAACTACCTTAATAAAAAGTTGAAGTTCATAAAGAAAAGACATGCAAAATTACTCAATTAAAATAATTAACAAAACAAAATACAGCTCGCTACGCTAAAACAATTAGAAAATCGCAGTCTTTTAGTCTTGATAAATCTATAGTTTTTTTCAATAAGTATTTGAATTAATTTTTTTTATTATTAAAGACATTGACAAAACAAATCAAAACCTTTTACATGTCGCTATAACATATTTTTATTATTAAAATGATTGAAAAATAAAAGCATTACCTTTAACAACTCGTAACAACAGTTAGAAAATCAGTCGTTATTAAAGTATATTTTTTTAATTCGTCAGTCAGTGTTTCAGTGTGCTTAATCACAGATTTTTCCTTACCCCTAAGTGTGTGTGTGTGAGTGCGTGCGCGCGCGCGCGCGCGCGCGCGTGTGTGTGTGTGTGTGTGTGTGTGTGTGTGTGTGTGTGTGTGTGTAACTCCTCCAACCACTCCACCGAGAAGAAGTAGTCGATTTTTTCTGTCCACCTCTCGATGTTACAATCTCTGGTCATTGGTCACACGTATACAAATAGACATGAACACACACACACACACACACACACACACACACACACACACACACACACACATATATATATATATATATTCACACGTATCTATTTGTAAGCCTTTGCATCGTCTAAGAGCCGTACGGAACAAACAGCGAGAACAATTTGTCGCACGAGATGGGGGCCTTCTGTTTGCCCAGAAACGCAAATCCAAAATTGAAAGAGTGAGATGAGAATCGAGAGGAGGAAAAAAAAGCACGAATTATTCGGCTTCGAGCGAGAAGAAGCGAGGAGGATGGGTATCGAAAGGAAAAAAAAGAAAAAAAAACAAAAACGAGAAGTAAAATCATCGTCTTGACGGAAGAGACATCATATGTGTGTGTATCGTTACGAAGACGTGTGAAAGTATCGACTGCGTAGTAGAACTCGTGCTCTTTGAAAAATCGTCGATTCGCGTCACGTTCGTTTTATAATTTTTATGATGATAAAACTATAACACATTGATGTATAAAAATGGTGAGACGGTGACCAATTTGACCTTTTTCGTTCTGACACGCAAAAGGAGCTAGCGACCTCTCCGATGACAAAGGTACCATACCAAACTCTTTTTATCTCGTTAAAGCAAAGAAACAAAAAAAAAAAGATGCCCAAAATAAAAACACAAAGCAAGAAAAAATAAACGAATGAAGAATCAAAAGTTTCACGGGTCGAAATATATATATATGGAACGGCTATTTCTTAGACTAGACTTGAATCCTTGGCTTGCACGATTTGTTGCGTAGGACTGCGAAGATCCGAATCCCCTGATACGCGCACTCGCGGTACGTACGATGGGCTGCATAAGAGTCGACAAGATCACGGAGTACTTGTGCGAGCCCCTGAGAAAATGCCTCAAGGACGAGGATCCCTACGTACGTAAAACCGCCGCTGTATGCGTCGCCAAGTTGTACGACATCAACGCCGCCCTCGTCGAGGATCAAGGATTTTTGGATCAGCTAAAGGATCTTCTTTCCGATAGCAATCCAATGGTAGGACTATCACGGTGTCTCTTCCTGACCACGGAACAAACGATCGATTTTTTTTACCGTATGCCATTTTACTGTCGCAGCTGCTAATGACTTGCGTTAATTTGACTTTGGATCGATTTTTCGTCTCGTTCGGTACTTGAAAATACTTAGTAGTCCGTTATTTTGAGAACAAATCCGAACAAACTCATCGTCAAAGTAATGGGGATCTGGTGGCATTTTGGATAGGGTAACGTGACCTTATTTTGGCGCCCCATCAGTTATTGACACTTCTCACCTACGTACATAGTTGTTCTTAAAGTGCCAATAATGGGCCCTCAAAGTGCCAATAATTCGGCCCTTAAAGTGCCAATAATTGGGCTCAAAGGGCCAATATATGGGGACCTTACCCCAATTGGCCTGCACCTTCACTCGTACAATTTGAGTTTTCATCGCTGATGATTACTCATTACATTTTAGTTTTCATTATTTATTAGTTTTTAGTTTCCATTACTCATTGGGTTTGCGTTTCCATTGCTCGTTTCTCGTTAGGTTTGAGTTTCAACTATTCATTATTCATTGGATTTTCGTTCTCCATTGCTCATGACTTATAAGATTTGAGTTTCAATTACTCATTACCCATTAGATTCGAGTTTTAGTAACTCATTACTCATTGGATTTGAGTATTCATTGCTCATGGCACATAATATTTGAGTTTCAATTATCCGTTACTACTGTATTTGAGAATCCATTGCTCAGCACTCATTACAGTTGAATCTCTATTACTCACTACTCGGTTGGGTTTAAGCTTCCATTACTTACTGCTCATATTTGAGTTTCCATTACCCACTACTTATTAGATTTGCGTTCCCATTACTCACTACTCATTATTAGATTTGGGTTTCCATGACTCATTAGATCCATGTTTTCATTACTCATTACTCGTTACATTTGAGTTCTCATTGCTCATCACTCATTGAATTTAAGTCTTCATTGCTCTTTACTTATTAGATTCGAGTTTCCATAATTCAATACCCATTATATTTGAATTCCCATTACTCGCTACTCTTTATGCTTGAGTTTCAATTTCTCATTACTCTTTAAATTTGAGTTTTGCATTCCTTATTACTCGGTGGACTTGACTTTCCATTACTCATTACTCAAATCCATTTGGTCAATGACGTGTAATGAAAATGCAAACGATCCAAATCGTGAACTTCGATGATGATATTGCTCGGGTTTCTTTTCGAAATAATCGATTTTTGTGTAAAAAATATAATCGAATTTCTTCCGTTTACATGCCTTTTGAACGTTACTTAACATTGTTATTATTAGTATCGCAATACTAGTTCAACCTGATTACAGTGCACACTAATCCGAATTATATCCGTCGCTTGTTGCCAAAGCAACGAATGTGTATTTTTTTTTGACATACTTATTTTCTCAAAACGGATCATCACGATATGAAATGACAGTTTCGACGACATAAGAAAGAGAAGAAAATTGGTTACGAAGAACAATTTGTTTGCCTTCCTCCGTTGACAGGTCGTCGCGAACGCCGTGGCGGCCCTGTCGGAAATCAACGAGGCGAGCCCGAGTGGTCAACCCTTGGTCGAGATGAATGCCCAGACGATTAACAAGCTCTTGACAGCACTCAATGAGTGCACGGAGTGGGGCCAGGTCTTCATCCTCGATTCGTTGGCCAATTATTCGCCCAAGGATGATCGTGAAGCGCAAAGCATCTGCGAGCGTATCACGCCCCGATTGGCTCACGCCAATGCCGCAGTTGTACTCTCCGCAGTCAAGGTCGTGAGAACTATATTTTCTAGGGTTTTTTTGTGCTCTCGTTTTTTTACGTATTTTTTTCCTAATGGGCGGTAGTACGAGCACGTACTTGGCTATTGGATAGCTTAAGGAGGCTATCCACAGGGCGTTAGCCACAATCCAAGGTTAAATGTAATATATATATATATATATATATATATATATATATATATATATATATATATATATATGTTATTGCCTAGACTATACTGAGTGTTTACAAATTTTTTAAAATTTTTCCAACACCAAACACCAATAAAAAAAGACGTCTCGTCTACTATTTTTTGGCTATTTAGCATCGAGATAAACCGTTCCTAGCAACGGATTAACGCAAACTAAACCATGGTAAACATTTAGAGAAAAGAAAACCATTATCTTACTCATCGTAAAGCATATATTTTCAATATTGAACCATCAAGGTTTTATGATAGATTACGAACTTGGCTGGCGAGTGAAGAGCATTCCTGCCAACCACCGCAGTCCGCGCAGTTGTCGTATTTCGGCAACACTTAAGGAGACTAGAGTAAAGAACCGAAATTCATTGGCTGAGGTTTCAAAAATATTAATATTTAAGGGACTTATCGGCAGATAAAGAAGACCAAGCGTCTCATGCACTGCTCCCTCATTGCCACGATTCCAAGTGGCCGGTTCAAGTTTTCGGCAATTCCCAAAGGCCGGGGGTCTTCCTCACGGGGTGTTCCTCCACAGACTTAATGTTTTTTAAACATTAACATTTTTTAAAAAACTGTTAAGAAAACTGTTAAGAACTTAACATTTTTTAAAAAACAAGAATTTAAAAAGTGGCGGCTAAAATTTGATAAACATCGTAAAACGGATGACATTTGTTGTAATAACAATAATAATAAATTGATTGTTTTACATAGACGTCGGTTCATTTTGTGGAGAAAGTTGATGTCGTCATTTAAAAAAAGTCAAGGCGATATGGTCGATCATTCTAGAGTTATCGCGGCAAAACTGGTACAAAATGCTGTTTCGAGAAAAACGCGTTTAAGTTCTCGCGCAGTACTACGGCAGAACAATTGCAACTTGTGTACGTTAAAAATTGCCGGCGCTGCAGAAGAACTTCTCGAGTTCAGCTTTTTCTGGGGCAGCAATCGGGGAACGTCGGTTTTTTTTCTACCCTAGCTTCTTTTTTTCGATGCTTGGGATCCCTTGTCTGCATCCAGCAAGCGTTTCTGGTCACGTTGGTGGTCACCTGGCTAACCGTTAGCGGAATATGGGAATTTTATTCCTCCCCTCAGCTCGCAGTTCATGCAAATTGATCAGTTTTCTTTGCGCCAACATGTTTGGAACAGACTGTAGTAATAGAATACAACAACAACAAAAACTCGGGTTCTTTCGACGCCTAGTCCCGTTAATATTAATTAATGGTAATGATGAATAATCTCGTGACATAAATATAAATAGGCATAACTATAAATGACTTAAGGGGTATTCTCACTTTAGACGCAAAAAAGGCTATTTTCATGATTTTTTTTGACCGGTTTATATTATAGATATTGATATTAAAGTTGTTACACTTAATAAATACACTTTCGAAATACATTAAATTTATTTATTTATTTATTTAGGTCACTATTTATAAACGAAAATGGTGGTTAAAAAATTATCCTAAAAAAATGGTATGCCTGCGCTGTTGATAAAACTCTCGGAGATATATAATCCGAAACAAAAAAATCAAACGGTTTTAGATTCAGTGTGTTAATGGCTACAGCGCATATCATACGACTTTTTATCTATGCAAAAATATTAAAATGGCGGACATTTTTAGCAAAAAAAGGTTTTTTTTCACCGTTTTTGGCAAAAAAGTAAATATCAAAATTAAACAAAAAAAAACATTGATATGCTCTGTAGCTATAGTTGTAAAGAATATGTGGTTGAAATTTCATAAAGATCGGTTCAGTAGTTTCGAAGATTTTATCGACAATCCGTCGGAAATCGTTGTTTCGAGAAAAACGCGTTTAAAGTTCGTTTGGCTTACATAAATACATTAAAATTTTTTGTTATGTATTTCGAAAGTGTATTTATCAAGTGTAACAACTTTTATATCAACTTTTATATTAATTATATATTTCACGAAAAATTAGCATCTAGAGATCTATACCTCTAGAGGGTATCCCTCTCTGGAAGCCCAATTTGAAAAGTCAGAATGATGAATTTTTTTCCCAGCATGTTGTACACGTGTTTGTGGTTAAAATGTAATTTTTCGGAAGAAAATCTTTCAAAGTGTTCGTGTTGCTACAGTTGGCGTTGCAGTCCTCCAGCGGCGAGGCCCGAAACGGCGCGATCTCTACCAAGCTCAAATGTACTCTCAAACGAAAACAAAAAAAATCTTCAAATATATCCAACTGGCTATGGATGTTCACGATACATTTTTCAAATTTAAAAAAATACGAAAAATGACAGCTTCTCCAAAGAAAACCTCATTTTTCTCTTGAAGAACAGCATGCTGAAGTCATTGTTATTAGCAAATGGCTTATCCAATTAAAAAATGCGATGGTGCGAACCGCAAATGACTACTGTTTGAACGCTAACTGTGCAAATTCAATTCAATAGTGTGTACTCAAGATATCAATCCCGCCGTGTCAAGATATGCAGTTTCGAGATAATCTTGGTCAATTGACTTGGTCAATTTTTAGAATTTCAGGATCCGGTTGGTCTTAAAATATTCTTGAAAGTTTACACTATAACAATATGAAGAAAAAAAGAAGAAAAAAAACGATTTTTCGAAGTTTTCAGAGAGGAATACCCCCTTAAGCTACTTTTTTATGTGCTTCGGATAATGCACACGAGCTTATCGGCTACACAGGTTAAATAAATGAATTCAAAGACGAGATATTTTCGGTAGCTAGTAAAACTCTGACCAGCTACCGAGAACGTTCTACCTTACGTGAAACTTCCCTCCGCCTCTCCAATAACAAATATTAAAAAAAAAATGGCTTTCAAAAAATCGATAATAGCCGAAAATTCGGGAGTCGACTGACAGAAAAACGTTGCTGCAGGTCCTCATGAAGCTAATGGAGATGTTGCAATCGGAGTCGGACTTCGTCGGCACTCTTACGAAGAAATTGGCCCCACCGTTGGTGACTCTCCTCAGCTCTGAGCCGGAAGTCCAATACGTGGCGTTACGAAACATAAATCTCATAGTGCAAAAGCGGCCGGACATACTGAAGCACGAGATGAAAGTCTTTTTCGTTAAGTACAATGATCCGATTTACGTGAAACTCGAGAAACTCGACATAATGATACGGCTCGCGTCCCAGGCGAACATTGCCCAAGTTCTCTCGGAATTGAAGGAATACGCGACCGAGGTCGACGTCGATTTCGTGAGAAAAGCCGTCCGGGCGATCGGTCGATGTGCCATCAAGGTCGAACCATCCGCCGAACGATGCGTCTCGACCCTTTTGGACCTCATTCAGACGAAGGTACGAGCCCTCTCGCTGCGATCGAAAAAACCACCGGTGGAAACGCGAGAACAAATTAAAACTACGAGAAAGCTTTTTTTTTTTTCATTTTTTTTTTTTTTCATCTTATTTCATCTTTTTTCTCTTCTTTTTGTTGTTCAGGTCAACTACGTCGTGCAGGAAGCGATTGTCGTAATAAAGGACATTTTCCGTAAATATCCGAACAAGTACGAGAGCATAATATCGACGCTGTGCGAAAATCTCGACACGCTGGACGAGCCCGAGGCGCGTGCCTCGATGATTTGGATAATCGGCGAGTACGCGGAGCGCATCGACAACGCGGACGAGTTGCTCGAGAGCTTCCTCGAGGGTTTTCACGACGAAAACACGCAGGTTCAGCTGCAGTTGCTCACTGCAATCGTAAAGCTCTTCCTCAAACGTCCGACGGACACCCAAGAGTTGGTACAGCAAGTTCTCAGCCTCGCGACCCAAGACTCCGACAATCCGGATCTGCGCGATCGTGGCTTCATCTATTGGAGACTACTTAGCACCGATCCGGCCGCCGCTAAGGAAGTCGTACTCGCTGAAAAACCGTTGATCTCCGAGGAAACGGATCTCCTTGAGCCGACACTATTGGACGAACTCATCTGTCACATCTCTAGCCTCGCCTCGGTCTATCACAAACCACCGACCGCTTTCGTCGAGGGACGATCCGCCGGTGCACGGAAATCACTACCTGCGAGGAGCAACTCCAATGAGGAAGCCGTACAGAGAAACGTCGCCACACCGCAGGCTCAAGTCATTCCCGCACAGGATTCCCTCATTGGCGATCTTCTCAGCATGGATATCGGTGAGATTTCTTCCCCTCGTAGGCGGTTTCGATCGGGCGGTTTTATAGAGAAAATCCATCGTCGAGAAATATCCTTGAAAAATGATCGGTTTAACAAAAATTCACGAATTCTTCAAGAAATATACCATTTTTTCGAAACATTCTATTTGTTTAGACAAAAAATCGTTTTCTATGTTTCATTTTTCTGATTAAGGGGCCAATTTTCGATTTTTTTTTTTTTTTTGGCTAACGGTTGGTGAAAAAGAAACGCATTTTTTTAAACGCAAAGGTACATATGCTGAGAGTCTTTGAAAAAATCACTGAAGAATCAGAAAAACAACAAATACATGGACCCCGGTGGGTGAATTTTTTTCGCGTCTCAAACAATCAATTGGACTCATTGACAATCGACGATTTTTTAAATCATTTTTCTAAATAACTTGGCGACGAAGTGAAACTCGAACATACAACATCTATGCAAAGTTGTCATTTTAACGTAACTATTAGAAAATGAAGATCGATTTAAAAAATTTACATGTAAAAAATATATTTAGAAAAAACAAGCTTTTATTTAGTGTACTAAAAAGTCGAAAATGATTTTTTTTCACCGAGTCACCTATATGTGACTATAAATAAAAGCTTGGGGCGCTTAACTCTTTAAAGGTTTATAATAAATTTGATCGATTCAGTTTCATTGACCGTATTCAATTTGGCGCGATAGTAATTAGAGAAATTATTGTCACACGTTTATATTCAGTTTCAGGATTTCTATTTAAGAAATCTAAGCTTGTTTTACGGTAAATTAAATACAGTTGATATGTCGACGGATGTATGTAAATTAAAGATGATATGTCTAAATTTTGAGCGCCCCAAGCTTTTATTTAGTCACATATTGTTGGCTGACTTGGTAACAAAAAATATTTTCTACTTTTTGTACATTAAATAAAAGCTTGTCTTTTAAAAATATTTTTGTTTACATATAAATTATTTTCTACTTATTAGTCTGTAATTGATTTGACTGGTTAGTTGTTACTAGTAATATACTAGTTTACGAGTTTGTACGTTAGGAACATGGAATGCTTGTGAAAAGTAACAAGGACTGTAATTGCGATTGAACTTACGACTAATTGCTGCATATAAACGTTTCACATACAAACACAGTCGGCTACAAATTTGTTTGCATGTGTTAGCGAGATTTTATATGGATGATTAGATATCGCTAATTTTACATGAAAAGTTGAACATTTTATGGATGTTTATTTTTTTTCCAAGTTGAATCGTGCATTGTCATCGTTTAGATGCATGTTTGCAAAGTTTCAGAGCTCTAGGCCGTCGGGAAGTGGGTGAAACGTCGATTTTCCGTCTTGCATCTCACAGAAAGTCAAGTTAAATAAAAGCTTGTAAAAAGTGAGATCGTCAACGGCCTTTAAATGTTTCTCATCGTACCTCCTGTAAATTTGGAAATAATCCATCGAGTGGTTCTCGAGATATCATGTTCACCGACTTTGAAAACAGTGTTTCGAGAAAAACGCGTGCAAAGCTTGAAGCATGGTGCTGCTATCGCTCGCCCGGCCGACTGCTAAACACTGTGGCTTATTCAATTTTCGGAATATTTCAGTGAAATGTTCACCGAATACTATCGAATAAAAATAATTTTTGGTAAATACAATTTTTTTGACCCACCTAGGTGAATGTAGCATGTTAAAAAAAAAACACAGAAATTCATTTTTTCGTAAAATATTCCGTTTTTCACAAACATTCTGTTTGTTTAAAAAAAAAACACAGTTTCTCATAAAAGTTTGTTTTTTCATTAAAATTCCATTTTTCATAAGTTTTATTTTTTCATTAAAATTCCATTCCTTATAAAAGTTCCACGCTTTTGATTAACCCTTCGTTATAAGATTTGGCCACGATTTTGACACACCAAGACAATTTGACCCAGATAGTACTTCATCCACTTGCCATTAACGTTCAGTCGGTTCTTATTGAAAAAAAATCAGGGGTACATTTTAAATATTTCTCAATATGTCTGCATAATTCAAATTCGGAAAATTAAATAGTTAAACAAAAATTATAGAAAATGTTCAATTTTGGCAAAGTGAGCGTTGTTTTACTGAAAACTCGTCCGCGTTAAAATGACCAAGTGTGTCAACGTAGGGTTAAAATTTCATTTTGCATAAAAGTTTGATTAATTCATTGAAATTCCATTCCTCGTAAGTTTAATTTTTGAAATTAAAATCCATTTTTCATAATATGTTGGTTTTTTTGTAGGAAAAATCTCTTTTCACACAAACAGCTATTTTTCGAAGAAAAATTTCGTTTGTTTATGAAAATTGATTTCCTTGCAGACAAATTTCATTCAGAAAAAATGTAATTTCTCCAAACGTTGAGTTTACAATAGAATATTCATTTTTTCAAATAATATTTTCAAGGCAAAGCTCACTTCAGCGAGAAATTGAGTTTTGAGAGAAAAAAACATCACTTTTGAACACATCCATTTTCGACAAGAAAAATTATTGATTCGAACGTAAGTCCAATCCGCGAAAAAAATTCCAAAAACCTGTGATTGGAAATTGGATGGATAAGTATCGAAAATTCGAAAGTACGAGCAAAAAGGGGCTGGTTTAAATGTATCGCTTAGAGTTCAATGGACAAGTTTGTCATAAGAAATCGCACGAAAATATGATTTTGTTGCCAAGGTGGCCCGGTCGTCGTTCCACCCGCTGCGTCAGCTCCCGCGTCGATGGGTCTCGACCTTCTGGGCGGTGGGCTCGAGGGAATTCTCGGTGGTCCGGAAACGGCGGCGAGTACAGCGCCGCCAGTGGTGTCGCAAAGCACGACGGGTCTTTTGGGCGACATATTCGGCTTCAGTTCCGGACCGAGCGCCTACCTGCCGCCCAAGGTCAATTGGCTTCCCGCGGAAAAGGGCAAAGGCTTCGACATCTGGGGAACGTTTTCGCGAAAGTAAGGGCGTGTTCGACATTCCACCAGTTACAACAACGATCATCCTTTCTTCGCGAAGGCCTCTCGTTGTTTGTAGTTCGATTTACTCTCACGATCGGAAGACAATTAATCGATCGGCATTTACCACGACGCAGGAACGGACAGATCAGCATGGACATGACCTTCACGAACAAGGCGATGCAACCGATGGGCGATTTCGCCATTCAGCTGAACAAAAACAGTTTCGGCCTTACGTTGGCGGCGCCTCTACAAATCGCAGCGCCTCTCGCCCCGGGCGCCAGTATCGAGGTCAGCGTCCTTCTGTCGACTGCAGGCGCCGTCCAGCGTATGGACCCGCTCAACAATCTTCAAGTGGCCATCAAGAATAACATCGATGTTTTTTATTTCGCCTGCGTCGTCCCGATGAACGTATATTTCACCGACGACGGACAACTCGACAAGAGGGTCTTTCTATCAACGTGGAAAGACATCCCGGCGCAAAACGAAGTAAGAGCCACCCAGCCCCCCCGCTGACGTTGCTTATCTATTCTCCCATACTGACAACAGCTACGCATTTATGCTCCATCCGTACATCGCCGTGATAGGCTTTTGACTATGCAATGAAACTTGGGTTGTACGTTTTTCAAGGGGTACATCAAACATGTCGTATAGTGAGAATAATGTACAAGTGAAATACAGCGTGTATCTGAAAGTCTTTAAGGTAATCCTATCGCCAGACATCAATCCATAGGATTTGTCTTTTTCTTTTTTCAGCTTCACTGAATATATATGAATAAAATTGTCTCTGTAAAATTTCAGGGTCGGTTATCGAGCCAATTATAGAGCAAAAATATTAAAATTGCGTATTTTTGTGAATGCGAAAACCCAATTTCCGGTCGCTACAAAAGTGTACATAATAGTGGCAATCCGTCAGATGTTTTTCTCAAATAATCAGATTTACATACCTAACACTTCTAGTTGTCCAATGCTCTTGGAAAAAATTACGCTTTGTGACACCTAATTTTTATGTAATATCAAGTTTAATTTATTTCGCCGACACACAAATTTTCCACGCTTTTTACCAATCGTGGCCCGAATACAATGTTTCTTTATATTTCCCGCACCTGACATTGTTTTGACAGACCGACGTTGAAAAGCATGGAGGTTGAACTCACCTGGTTGAGTAAAAACAGATTGAGATAGAACCAATGTTGCCAAATATCAAACCTAGAAATACCGCGCGAACCGTTGGAATAAGAATTTTTTTCATTATTCTAATTAATTGTGAATATTCATTAAGCAGCTTACACATGGTAAGCTTTAATTACTACTAAAAAAACTATATTGTACAAGTCTCAAGTATGATGAGTGGTATGACTAGAGTGAAGCGATAGGATTACCTTAAAGTATACCCACACTTTCATAAATGTAGAATGATTATTTCTTAGTTTAAAAATCCCTCAATATTGCTTAATGTTTTTTCCCGTCTGAATCTATATCCCGCCTTAAATAGCAATCGAATTTGATCGGCCGCCTTCGATGCTCGACTCTCACACATCGCGTATATTAATCGAGTGTTCTCGACAATTCAGGTACAATACACTCTCAACGGGGTTATGCTGACGGCGGATCAGGTTGTACAGAAGATGCAGCAAAACAATGTTTTCACGATCGCAAAGAGGAACGTCGAGGGACAAGATATGCTTTATCAATCGCTGAAGCTCACCAATCACGTGTGGGTACTGAATGAGCTGAAGATTCAACCGGGAAATCCCGACGTAACGGTGAGACCCTCCTTCCATTAATTTGATCAACATAGTCAAGCACGCTTACCCGACCATCAAAGCGCCGCTGAATTATTCCATTTTTTCCCATAAATCCTACGAATAGTGCACGGAGACGCGTGTGTATAAAAACTAAAGCAAGCATACCGGCCATTTGCTTTTGATAAATTGATCCAAAGTTTCAATGTATCGAGCGCGCTTTCTTATCGAAAAGGCGTGAGTCGGCTCACTTGATCCCCGCTTTTGTTGTTAACCCCCCCAATGGACGACTTGATCCGGCGGGAGCATATCTCCCATACATAGGGGACACATGATACTATTGCCTACATCTTCAGGATCAGCAATGTAGATATGCAATAAGAGATGTTTAAATTCTTATAATCTCATTAAATGTTCATCAAGGGGTCTTCTCACTCGAGGCGTTAAAAAAGGCTATTTTCATGCATTTTTTTTTTTATAGGGTTATATTACAAATATTGATATAAAAGTTGTTACGCTTAATGAATACGCTTTCGAAATACATTTAAAAAAAAAACATTTTATGTATTTATGTAACCCAAACAAACTTTAAACGCTTTTTTCTCGAAACAACGTTTTTCGACGGCTTGTTGATAAAATCATCGAAACTACTGAACCGATGCTTATGAAATTTGACCCACATATTCTTTACAATTATAGGCTATAGCGCATATCAAGGATTTAAAAAATTTTTGATATTTACTTTTTTTTTCCAAAAACGGGGGAAAACACTTTTTTCCGGAAAATGTCCGGCATTTTGTTATTTTTGCATATATAAAGAATCACATGATATGCGCTATAGCCATTAACGTACTAAATCTAAAACCGTTTGATTTTTTTGTTTCGAATGATCCATCTCAGAGATTTCATCAACAGCGCAGACCTACAATCTTATTGTAATAAAAACATTTTTTTATGTATTTCGAAAGTGTATTTATTAAGTTTAACAACTTTTATATCAATATCTATAATATAAACGTATGAAAAAATGCATGAAAATAGCCTTTTTTAGCGTCTCAAGTGAGACTGGGGGCAGTTCGACCCAGTGTGACAATTCTATCAGTCGGACGACCATGAAAAAATTCATGAACACACTTTAAACATTGCATAATATGTGCTAAAAATTATTATACCGAAAATAAGATGGCAACATGCAAAAAAAAACCGTAAAGAGAAAAAGTAGCAAAAACAAACTTGGCGACGATAGGTCACTTATACCCACAGTGACAACGAACGGTTAAACTGACTTTAATCAACAGTTTCATCGTATTCAAATTACATCCTTTTTCTTAATCCAAATCAACAAATAATCTCTCGTCCTGCTTATTTTAGCTCCCTTTAATTTTGAATCTTCTCAAGGCTTTTCTTCTTATTTTAATTTAGTATTCTATTAACTTCAAGTTGCTAGCTTTACTTATGTCAAAACAATCAACATTTGTAGGTAGCACCTATGATAAAATCTGCTTAGTCAAAAACACATATGTATCTAATAAATTCAACATATCATTATTTATAATTTAATGTTCTCTTTCCATTAAATAATCTTAAATCTTTTAGGCATCATTATATCGTAAAGGTGTAACCAGGCAGTTTCCTTTCATATTAGATTAATGATCTTTCTTAAAGTTATCTATCTATTTTTCGTCTACTTGTCAACTTTGAACTTTCTCGGAACCTTCGGAAGCTCATTTTTTGTTTTAATGATGATTTTAGCTTAGCAATGGAGCAGGCAGTTTCTTCACAACTTAATATTTAGCGATTGCACTAATATCATCTTGAATAGGCCACTTGAAACGTTTTCTGAGAGAAAAGAAAAACATTAACTAGGGGAACCTTTATCCGGGGGATCAAGTTTCCCTTGAGTTTCCCCTCTCCCATAAGAACGTGTACCAAGTGTTCCCCAGCCAGCTCGTAGTAGAAAAAAAGTTATATTCGGTAAAAAGCTCTTTGAATCCAAGTGTTTTTCTGTGCAAAACTGTAAACTACATCTATAATCACTTGCATCAAAGACTTTGACACCCCAAACAACTCTCTCAAATACCAGTACAGTCAAAGTTGGAACACGAAAAATATTTATCTGCCGCCCCAAACACCAAGCCGTCCGTTCGGCATATGCAAGGCTGTCGAGTCTGACAGGCGGCACATCTTTACAAAGTTTGTGGGTACCATAGACACCTAGTATTGCCAGTTAAAAGTAACGCAATGTTCATAGAAGTTTTGTAAATGTCGTGTACCAAGTCTCCGATAAGGATCAAGTGTCCTCAGTCTCCGCTACTCTACCCTCTTTCCATGCATGAGTAAGGGGCTCCAATCCTATCGCGATGCCACTTATACTTACACCGATTTTGCCCGATTAATCGTTCGAAACGTCATTTTGCAGCTCTCACTCAAGTCTCGATCCGTCGAAGTTGCGTCCGGAGTATTCCAAGCCTACAACGCTATTCTGCACTCCTGAATTGCTCCGATCCCGAAAGTCTATTTTTTATTTCGAATTATTTTATCCGAGTACTTTGTGCACGCGGATAAATGGTCAACGAATGGGAAGCGAAAGTTCTCGCCGGAAGTGGCGGAGTCCAATTGGCGCATGCGGCGAGTGTGCGGAGAGATGGCCAAGGGCAGGAAGAAATTTCGCGGGAGGACGCGTCCGCGCTACGTCAAATATATAATCCGTTGCGCGATTCGCCGACTTTGCCGCGGTGATTCCAATTATAGACACGTAAGAGTTGTAACATAAACGTGCTGGAATGAAATAAAATGAAGCACCGAAAAGCTGATTGCAACATATCCTTCGCGTTCTCCGGGCATACGAAAAATGCAAATGAAAAATGCGTTTGCTTGGGGGAAAAAAAAAAACAAAAAAAAAGTGTCACTGCTGCGGTATTTATTCGTGATTACACTTATGACGACGTGTACGAGACTATTGATACATTAGGTTGGTAAGAAAATATTGCGACACTAAAGTGCTCGGCTAAATATTTTTCCTAGCATTCCTGGCATTCCAGAGCTTCCGCCTACTGCAATAAATGCCGAGATCCACTCCACACAACTGCAAAAGCTGTCTGAAATGATCAAAGAAAAACGTCGCATACGTCGACAAGTACGTCTTCTTTATAACGCTCAGCCCGACGTAGCTAAAGTGACACAAAAAACTATATCAGAATTAGAACGGGAAGTACTATCACATCCACTATACTCGCCGGACTAAGCCCCGTCGACTTTAATTTATTTCGGCCTTTGAAAAACTTCGCGATAAGTAACTTGTTAATCAAACTGATTTTAAAAATTCCATTGAAGAGTTTTTCAATTCAGGACCCGAGGATTTCTGGACGGCTGGCCTCCAAAGTTAACCAGAGCGTTGGACACGAGTTGTAAATGAAGAGGGAGACTATTATACGAGGTGTGTAAATAACGGCGGGGGGGGGGGGGGGGGGGGTATTTTATTTAGGTATTTTTTGGGTTATTTAAAAAAAATTTGTCACATGAATGCTTTATGAGCCTGGTATCGATGATTCTGTTTAAGTATATGAAAAAAAAACACTCGTTTATTGATGTTTATTATTTTTGTTTTCTAGTGTAGACATTTTTGAAACTTTTAAACGAGTTTTTCGCACACTTAGCATTTTCAAAGCCGATGAACTCTCCAGCTCAAAATCTACTGCACCGAGTCTTTTGAAATTTTACACACTCTTTCTACACATAAATTACGAGGTAACGCTGTTGGGTTTAAAAAAAAATTTTTATCATTTTAATTTATTGTACAATAACAAAATTTTCGATTTTTAAAAAGGAAGATCGGTATTTTTACTTCTAAGTGTAACCAAAAATTAAAAAATCAATTAAAAAAATCCCCGACAGCGTTACCTTGAGAAACTTATCAACTAATGAAAGCTTTTTGGTTTTTCAATTTCAGCTGATCCAGTGATGAGTTATGCGGATCACCGCAATGTAACGTTTTTTTTAGGCGTCTGCGAAGATTTGCTATTAATGGCTCATTTCTGCATAATTATTAAGACGGAATGACACCCAATCGCGGTCAGTATGGTAGAACAATTATAGATACCCAAAAATCTCTAAAACGGCTCTTCAGATCTCGTCGAAACTTTGCCAAACGACGTCAAATAGATAGACGAACAGCTGTCTGCCCCTCAAATTTTCTGAATTTGAGAAGAAAAAAAACGTAGATTGGCTTATCATAAGTCAATCTAGGTTTTTTTTTCTCAAATTCCGAAAATTTGAGGGGCAGACAGCTGTTCGTCTTTCTATTTGACGTCGTTTGGCAAAGTTTCGACGGGATCTGAAGAGCCATTTCAGAGATTTTTGGGAATCTATAATTATTCTACCATACCGAACGCGATGAGGTGTCATTCCCTCTTAATGAAAATGTTACAGAATGTTCTTCAAATGTCCTTTTTTTATATACTAATTACGTAAATAAATATATATTAACTGTGTCGTCAAAAAAAATTATCGTGAATATGCTTTTTTTTTATAGCGAATCAGCCTTACGCCTTCAGGCCAGCATTACGATAGCTGTGGCTCCTAATTCTGACCACGCAATCTTCGCATTTAACGCAAAATAAGATTTGTCAAGAGCGGTAAAAATGGAAATCCGCCCCTTAAGGGGGTTTTAAAGTTTATAAGAGCCAACAAATTTTTGGTCAGATTTGCTTGAAACTTGGTATACACTCCAATACAAATAATTAAACATGTATTTGTTTCGTGTATTTACGCCAACTCAAACAAAGACAGTTACGGGGTTAAAAGTACTACTTACACGCACCGAACGGCGAGGAAAACATATAGTGTTATAGATAAAATAAATGTCCAAACCGATGTGCTGGTCTAGTAGTTAGCGTGCTTGCCTCTGAAATCAGCACATCGGGAGGTCGCGAGTTCGAATCGCCGTCTCGTAGTTTCGGAGAAAAATATAAACTCTGGCGTGACGTAGGTGTCCAGTTGTACACGGATGTCGCGGCGCACACGGCCGGTACGTCTGTATGTCGTGTCAGTATTATGACTGTAGTAGAGGAGCCTGTGAGTTATCATCGTGAAACGGTTTTTACTTCAGACTTGGGCACAGCGCAACGGAAACTTTTGCACAAATCTTGCGTGTCAGCCTCCTTATTCGCCTGACTTGAGTAGTCCTTGTGACCTTGAGTCCTCTTCCCGAGATTGAAAAATCACCTCAAGGGACGTCTCATTTTGGAACACTCGGAAACATTGAAATGGCTGTAACCGACCAGCTGAAGGCTGTTCCAGAATCCGAGTACCAGCACTGCTATGAGGATTGGAAGAACCGATTCCAGCGCTGGGTGGCTTCCAAAGAAAGTTATTTTGAGAGAGAGAGAATGTTGAATTGTATTTCTCTTTGAATAAAAAAATTTAACAAAAAAAACAGTCTACGTAATTTACACGCCTCGTAAATTAATCTTATCTTAATAAAATGTTATGTTTATTTAGAAAAGGTGTCTGTCGCAAGATTTCCTTGCCAACCTAATACAAGAGAATATATAATAGATATACAGTCGGATCTACGCGTTCAATGTACAATATGTAACTTAATCGAATTTATCAATGTACAAATGTATTCGCATACGTGGCGAAGAATATAATTAACATACATTCTTTTTTCTCAATATCTCGCGCGTTATGTATCAATCCCGCGTATGCGGGAATGATCAAACGAATCAAAGTGCTCGTTGCAATGCTCATTTTCGAATAATGATTCATTGCGAACGAGGCAAGCAGAGCAGGTCTAAGCTCTCAATAAATTGCACAACTCTTAATTTTTTTTTTCATTTTCGAGCTCAAGTCTTCGAGGGCCTCCATAGACGGGAGCCACAAAGGTGTGTACCAACAGGCTATCGGGAAGGAAAGAGCGCAATGTAATGAAAAATGCTTAAAAACCCTTTGGCCTTGAGGATCAATGGCACTTAATTTGGCCTTGGGTGTAATTGCCAAGGTCATGCGAAGGTCAAATTTAATATTTTTATCGAGAGCCCACGTGTTTTATTGTATATTCTTGTGGATTTTCCGACCGATCAGTAACCATTTTGTTCGTCGAGGATTTTCGAGTCTCTCAGCTCGAAAAGTATCCGACGAAAAATTACTCATTCACACCGTTTCTAAAAGCTCTCGGTGTAATATTTTCTGGTTAACCTTCACGTGACCTTGACGATCGCGTCCAAGGTTGATACATTTTTATACGAATGCGTACTTCCAGAGCAGCATCTACTCTCTTCGCCTGCACGGTTCAGTCCACCTTACCTTTGACATTTCTTCAACGGTACAAGTTTTAAGGGGTCACACCTAGTTGGAATTTTGAACAAAATCGATTTTTTGTTTTCGTCGGATTCTTATGATATAACCTTTCAAAATTATTCTCTGAAAATGTCAAGTCGGTCCGTTGGAGATTGGGGGAGTTATGAACGTTTATATGTAGGTCCGGCGGTCTGCGTATATACCTGACGTAAAACTTTAAATGCGTTTTTCTCGAAATGACTTTTCAGAATCGATGACCAGAGTATCTCAAAAACAACTAAACCGATCTGCTTCAAATTTCACAGACATTTTTTTTTGTATATTTCACTGACATTTTTTTCTAAGTGAAATACTTTTTTTTTATATCAAGGAAAATAGAGTGTGTTTTTAACCAAATTTCGACCATCACTTTTCATTGCCGACCATGTTTTCAAAAATCATTATTTTATTGAATCCTTCGATTAAAGAATAGATAATACGGTACAAAAACTACATTCATTTGGTTTTTTGATTTCAGATGATTTGTTCCCGAGCAGAAGTGGTAATCGCGAAGGACCTTTGTTGCACAGCGTTCTGTGCAATTCACTGTATCTCCGTCGTTTATAAATATTTCATAATGAAAAAATTGTCAAAGATACTTGAAATGATAAGCCCTTTACTATGAAAAAAAAAAAAAAACTAAAACTAAAAACTTTCCCATTTCCCCATTTCCCAAAAACAAATTCACGGAAACACGTCTTTTTTCCGGTCGCGAACTAGGTGTAACCCCTTAAAGGATTTACAAGAGGACGTTACCAGTTTTAAATCGCATCGGACCATAACCTGACCACCTTCATGTCAAAGCGTTATCATTAGGCTTTAGTTTTCACTACGTCTCATTTTGTCCAAGTGTAAACAGTTTTTTTTTCTTATTCCAAGTATGTCGACTTTTGTGCCAACGAAACGCAATTTGCGGGAAACTTTGCTTTTCTGCTTCCATTCGAAAAATATAGTCATAGTTTGCCGTGTGAAGTTTGTGAGGACCATGCTTCGTCAATCTCAACTTGTGAGTACTGGTTTAGATAGTTCAAAAGTGGCAATTTTCGCACGGAGCAGAAAGGAACGCAGGCCACAAACGTTTCAAGATACAGAATTGAAGGCATTATTGAACCAAGACTCGTGTCAAAGGCAAGAACTTGCAGAATTGTTGGGAATTGAGAACTCAACGAGCACTTTTGTTACGCCTCAAAGGCTTGTTAATGGTCCGAAAGCAAGGAAATTGGGTGCCGAACGAATTTTCAGAAAAACTCCTTCAAAACTTCTAGCCCTAATGAATAATTATAGAAAACTCCAATGGGAAAGACGATTTTTCCGTTTTTGTTTTTCCGCTACAAAGAAAGCAAAACGTATTGATACAAGAGCCGAAAAAAGTGTATCTCTCGTTGCGCATAAGACGAAGGGCTTTTGTTGGAAAAAAAAAACAAACAAAAACAAAACCAAAAACAAAAACAAAAGAAGAAATTAAATATCAATAGACAACCGGATCAGCGGTAGACGCGTGTGGAAAAGGTTTGAACGAATTGTGTTCAACGTCGTCGCACAACATTTGCATATCAGTTGGCGCGGCATCGTCAGCGTTGACCGTTTGATTATCAGCGATATTGTAGAGAAAGTGTCCCATCGCTAGTTGGGCATTGTTATTATCGGCGATCGTAACAGCCTCGGTTTCATCCGTATCGTTGCGGAGATTGGGGGCGGCGGCGGCGGCGGCGGCGGCGGCGGCGGCGGTTTTAGCGCGTCCGTGGGCGAGCAACTGGCGATTTTTGTGGGAGACAAAGTCGTTGGTGGTGAAGACGGCGCGATTGATGGGATAAAGGCCGGTGAGGCGAAAGCCGGTGATGGCCTTTGCGGGATCGGCAACCGCGGTATAAGCGCGATCGAAAACTTGGGCCAATTCGTACTGCGTTATGTTTTTGAGGGACTGGCTCGACATGAAAGCGTCGCACTCTTTCTTGAACGCTTTTTTCAGTGGACCGAAGATGGCGACGTTGAGCGGCTGCAAGCGATGCGACGTGTGCGGCGGTACCGGAAGCAACACGATGCCGTGTTTGTTGCAAAAGTCAACGGCTTTTAGGGACACATGACTGAGATGATTATCGAGTATGAGCAAGCAAGGATTATCCTTGCTTGGCCTCGCGTGTTCCCTCAAGTGTACGAGCCACGTGACGAAAAGAGTCGAATTTATCGTACCGTCCTTGACGCAAGAATATATCGCATTGGACGGTCCTTTCTGCGACAATTGTTGGGACATACGTTGACGAGGGAAAATAAACATTGGCGGCACGTAAGCACCGGCCGCGCTCATGCAGAGCACGACAGTCGCGTTTTTGCCACGATCCTCGCCACCGCCCTTCGCCTTTGGCCTCTCGACTTGGGCACCCGGAATTCCCAAGGTACCCGCTTCCAGTATCGTCGTTATCACCGTCTCGTCGACCGCGTATATTCTCGACGACCGGAAGTAACGATTCCTCAGCGCGTTCTCCAACTTGTCGAAGAACAACGATACGTCCTGGTAATTGAAAGCGGCGATTTTTGCGCTCGATGTTGCCGCCGGCTCCGGCTTGCGCGTCCTCACCATTGGATTTCTCTTCAAAAAGCCGTCCAACCAGTCGCGACCGGCGCACGCCTTCTCCCGATTGAAATTGTGCATTATACTCTGCCTCTCGGCAAACTCGTAAGCCAAATAACGTATCTGCTGACAATTCAAACCGTAAAACAACTCGCCGAGTAATTCGATCGAACCGACCATAACTTTCTCCTGCGCCGGACTCAGGACGGCCTTTCGGCCCATCGACGGACCCGACGACGCTACCGTCGTCTCCGAGTCCATCTTCATTCTTCTCTGAAGCGTCGCGAACGGTATCCCGTATTTCTTGGACGCTACACGCATCGAACACTTCGATTCGACTATCGACTTTCGCGCGTTCTCTAGATCCTCCTTCGTCCATCGACCCTTGTTCGTTGTTCTCTCACGATGACGAGGCATCTGTGACGAAAAAAACCATGGCGTTCGTTAGTTGGACGATGAGTACGGAAAAGTCTGTACACTAGTTTCGTCATTTAAGTGGCGCTTTCCGACCGCGGCTTTTCTCGTGTAGACTTGCGTTCAATGCTCCATTTTGTTTCATTTGATGTTTCAGAAGTTCCTTCGATTAATCATAGGGTAAAGTAATATACTAAAGATATCTGTCTGATTTTTTTATATTAGATAACCTGGTTCGGAAAGGCACTGCTCAGCGCAAAATACGTTTTCAATATTATAAGTAAATATTTTTACAAAACAAAAAAAATGACAGTGACTTCTCCGGATGATACTTTTTCAAATACCTAGTTTTTGTGTAAATTAATCATCACGATTTCCTATTGAAAAATCCCAAAAACGAGCTGTTTTCGACTGTTACAACTAGGCATAACCTGCTAACGCGCTTATGCTGACAGCGGCTCAGGCTGTACAGAAGATGCAGCGGAACATTATTTTCATGATCGCAAAGAGAAACGTCGATGGACAAATTGTGCTTTGTCAATTGTTGTAGCTCACGAATCACGTGTGAGTATCGAACGAGCTAAAGATTCAACCGGGAAATTCCGACGTAACGGTCTTACCCTTCTTCCATTCATTATATCAACGTAGTCAAGCACGCGTACCAGACTATCAAAGCGTCACTGAATTATTGTATTTTTCACAAGCTTTTACTTAACTTGACTTTCTGTGAGATGCAAAACGAAAAATCGATATTTCATCCAGTTCCCGACTACTTTGAGCGCTGAAATTTTGCAAACATGCATCTAAAAAATGACAATGCATGATTCAACTTAAAAAAAAAAATATCCTCAACATTTTCAACTTTTCACGTAAAATTAGCGATATCTAATCATCCATATAGAATCTCACTAACGCATACAAATTCGTAGCCGACTGTGTTTGTATGTGAAAAGTTTATATGCAGCAATCAGTCGTAAGTTCAATCCCAATTACAGCATTCATTATTTTTTACAAGCATTCCATGTTCCTCACGTACAAACTTGTAAACGAGTAAGCTACTAGTAACAACTAACTAGTAAAATCAATTAACGATTAAAAGGTAGCTAATAATTTATACATAATGAAACATATTTTCGAAAAACAAGCTTCTGTTTAATGTATTAAAAAGTAAAAAATAATTTTTTTTACCAAGTCACCTATCTATGAGTATAAATAAAAGTTCGGCGCACTTATAATTTAGACATATAATCTTCAATTTACATAAATCCGTTGACATATCAACTGTATTTAATTTATTGTGAAACAGCCTTAGATTTCTTAAATAACAATCCTGAAACTGAGTGTAAACGTGTGATAATAATTTCTCTAATTAATAATGTGCCAAATTAAGTACAGTTAATAAAACTGAATCGATCAAATTTATTGAACATTTAAAAACTTGAGCGCCGCCCTCAGCTTTTATTTATAGTCACATATAGGTGACTTGGAAAAAAAACATTTTTCTTTCACTTTTTAGTAAATGAAATAAAAGCATGTTTTTTGAAATATTTTTTTACACATAATTTGCCAAAATCCTGCGAATAATGCACAAGGACTCGTGTGTATAAAAACTAGACCGAGCATACCGGCTATTAGGTTTTCATAAATTGGTCCAGTCACCGGATTGAGCGTGCATTCTTATCGAAAAGGCTTTACTCACGCTCGCGTAAAATGCTGCTCGTTACTTTTTCCTTCCCATACGTTAGAAAGGGGCTCCAATCCCGTGGCGATAACGCTCTCATTCCACCGGCTACTCCATGCTCGTGCCACGTCACCAAATTCTCATACCGATTTTGGCCGATCATTCATTTAGACCATCAAATACGTCTAGGCGCGCTCGACTGGATTGTATCAGCACTGAAATTTGTTCACGTTGATCGACCCAAAGGCTTTGACAATGCTTTCTCACAGAGTTTTCCTCAGTTCCCCGGTGTCCGTGGCACAGGTGGCGATGCAGCTGTGCCTCGGAAAGGCATTACCAACGGCAAGACTGCAAGGGACTGTCCGAGGAACTGGAAGTAGCCAAGCAACGATGGTAAAAAGTGCACGAAACGGTAAATGCCCACCAGGGGCTTACGGCGCGACATTGGAAATGGAAACGGAATTGAGCCGTCGCCAAAGTAACGGACGATGGCTTGTAATACACCGCATCGGCGGAGCGATAAACAAGAGAGAAAAAAAACGAAACAAACTCAAACAAATGGAAACAGAAAAAATCGTAAAACTTTGCCATTTTGTTTTCCTGACAGCCAAACAATGCGACCGGATATGTGGCTCAACCAAACCCAAACAAAGCCACCGGATGTGTGACCTAACCAAACCCAAGCATACCCAAAGACGAGAAATCGTAAAACATTGCCATTTTGTTCTCCTGACACCCAAACAAAGCCGCCACCCGTACGCGAATCTACAGACTCGTCATAAATACCCAAACAAAGCCGCCACCGGTACGCGAATCTACAGACTCGTCAGTGATACCATCAAATTGATGCAAAAAGCATCGATTCCAAACTTACACAAGCACTAACCTCGCTGCGTCATCGAACAACAATCGAACGTCTTCATGAACCCGAAGAGCCACACTTCCTCTTTCTTCTCTACGCGTTTTAGACTCGTCGCTTCGTGCGATATACCGAGGACTGATGAGTGGGCGACAATAGAAAATAAACGAGTACAACGGGCAAAGTTCGCCGCGGGTATAAAATCAAAGAACGGCGAGGTATAAATTGTGTATTATTTTAATTGCGGGCGCCGCTGACCGCCATTGCCCCCTCGCGAGCGCACCAGTGACGAGATAAGATGCCGAAGAGTGCATTTTTTCATTTTCTTTCACTACTGCGTGTGCAAATGTCACAACAAAGCGGCGCGCCGATAATAACTCATCGGTGCGGCGCGCTCTCGCGGATGAAACTGCGGCACAACAGAGAGAAACCTTGCCGCGACGGAAAACTAACTTACCGACCGAGACACATAATTGCTCGATCAGCTGCCGCGCGACATAACCTAGCTTGCTTCACGCGCGCGAACGCACGTGGCTGTCATTTCGTCGCATTCGCTCGCAATCGTCGGAGTTCAACGGGAAGTGCCAATCGGACCCTCGATAGCGTCCGTGTTTTCATTTTCTTCACTTGTATGAGAATATTGTCTTCCGAAGCGGAACGATGTCGAAGGAAATTAAAAGTTTCGCCGATCTGGGCTTGAATTCCTGGCTCGTTGATCAGTGCACCAACATAGGCAAGTATCGCATTTACTTTCTTACCTCCACGGCGCTGATGAAGGGCGGGGGGGGGGGGCATGTACTTCAACATAACCTCACAAATTTTTGAAACGAGTTTTCTCTTGGATGCTCAACTTTTCGAAGAAAAACATAGAATCGGGCTCTGGAGAGTTCCCGGAAGCGGAACTTTATTATTTACTTTTACCCTGAATATTATTCATCTCTGAGAAATGTGTATTCGAAATTTTCAGCTATCCCTCATTCGCATATGTCACTTTGTACATTCTCATTGTTTAATTATGAAATGCTTCATCACGATGTCAAAGTCCTAGCCTGCGTCACATTGGAAAATTGGGTTCCATTAACATTCTAGGTGTAAAGAGCCCAACGCCTGTACAGCTCAATTGCATCCCTCGGATATTGAAGGGAGACGATTGCATAGGCTGCGCAAAGACCGGTAGTGGCAAGACCCTGGCGTTTGCGCTGCCAATACTTCAAAGACTGTGCGAAGATCCTTACGGAATATTCGCTCTAATTTTGACACCGACCAGAGAGTTAGCCTTCCAGGTACGTAATGGAATAGCTCCGTAGTCAAAGAGAAAATAATACAAGAGGAAGAAAGCACATTCGTTATATCATCGGTTGTCTCTAAGGTATTCCTTTTACGAACGTGAATATTCAACAATTAACTGTTTTCGTCTATAAAAGAGGCAAAATACATTCCAGTATACTGGTAAAATTTCCACCCTAATTGGTAAACTTTTAAAGGAAAATGAATATGCCAAAAATTGTCTCAATTATACACCGCTTTATGGGGATGACGATATCATTATTTATACACTGAATAACTCTAGATGCCGGACATAAACTGCTAACACGTGTAAAATAATCTAAAGATTCCGTAACGGCGATAAAAACAGGGGGTAACTGAATGTTTGTAGAAAATATTAACGATAGACTTGGAAAAATGTGTACTAGCAGAAGAATTATCGTAGCTGCAACTTGTCAGAGAAAATGTCGAAATCTACGAAATTTGCGCAAAATGGTTTTTTCAGTCGTTGGTATAATAATTCAGTGTGACTTATATTTATTAAGGGCTTACACCACTGTAAACGCCGACAATTAAGCGATTTTTGTTTCGGGTGGAAGGACAAGCGAGAAGATAATAATATACGAGGATTTTATTAGTCATATCTTCAAGTGGACGATGAAAAAATTATATTGAAAAGTTATACAAAATGGTGACGCCGGAGTCATTCTCGCGAGGCATGTTGAATTTTCAGACGCTCTGCGGCATGCGGTATAAACGACGCAAATTTGAATTCGAAATTTTTTTTTTTACTTCTATTAATTTACATGAGTATAGCTAGAGAAATACGATTTTTTTGTTATTAGCAAGCATTTTAAGTAAAAACTCAATTTTTGACAGAAAAAAAGGACAATCCTTTGTTAATAACTAATGTTATAATTAACTCATGGAAAATCCCGTACGTAGTTCTCTTTGGAATGTTATTTTGAAGATGTGCTCAAAATTTGGTGTGAAAAGAATGAAAATTGTTGGAGTTATGCTGCGTGCCATTTTGAAAAATAGTGTTTTGATAGAAACGGTCGACTTCTCGCACACGGGCCTGGGGACCTTTGTTTTACAGGTAGCAAGCTTTTCCCCCCATATTCTAGATGGTTCAAAGCATCTCTTGAGCCAATTTTTTGAGAATTTCTCATTGGCGTTACCCCTTAAGAGGGAATGATACCTCATCGCGGTCGGTACGGTAGAACAATTATAGATTCCCAAAAATCTCGAAAACGGCTCTTCAGATCCCATCGAAACTTTGACAAACGACGTCAAATAGATAGACGAACAGCTGTCTTCCCCTCAAATTTTCTGAATTTGAGAAAAAAAACTAGATTTGCTTATGCTAAGCCAATCTACATTTTCTTTCTCAAATTCAGAAAATTTGAGGGGAAGACAGCTGTTCGTTTATCCATTTGACGTCATTTGGCAAAGTTTCGACGGGATCTGAGGAGCCGTTTTTGAGATTTTTGGGAATCTGTAATTGTTCTACCATACCGACCGCAATGAGGTATCATACCCTCTTAAGCGCATCTGTAATTTACCAGTGCATCAGAAGGGTCCTAATTATGCCCTCACAATATGCAGCCCTCCGTGGCATGAATAATCTTAATTAAGGGGAAGATACCTGTAGGCGAGGAAAAAATGGTTGATTTTCATGTTTTTTGAGGAAGGAAGCATTTTTAAGACTTAGTGTATGTTTTATTACTACATTTGGCTGTTACATGGTATTTTTTTTGTCAATCTTTAAAAATGGCGGAGGTATGGCGCGGTCTTCTAAACGGATTGCGACGGATGTTGTCAGACCGCGTGACATGTAGCATCGGCGGGATCAATCTGGAAAAAAATCAACCAAGATTTTTCTTTCATAAACACTCATACGCAGAATGTTGATCAAGAAAAAGTGATAAACATTGAAAATTGATGAAATGGTACGCTTTGAAAGAAAGATATTGAATACTCCGAAAAAAAACGGCTACATTTTGCTATAAAAAAATACGTTCTTTTTATTTTTCAAAAGCATATAGGGTCATGTTTTGGACAATAAGGTTAGAAAGATTTATGTCAAACGTCATCAGAATCGGTCGATTAGTTTTTTAGCTTAACGTCACGCCAGTTTTGGAAGTAAGTACAGTTTAATTGACATTTTCAAGGTTTAAAAAAAATACGATCTAACAACCCAAAGCAGTAATAAAACATAGCCCAAGTCCCAAAAAAGGAACAAATCTTTCGTTTAAACAAAAAAATCATGAAAATCGTGAAATTCTTCCTCCCCTCTCTAGGGGAGGGTGGAAAGGGTAAAAGATACCTTTGTGTCTCCCAGCCTAAGGAAGCTTGAGCGATTGTCGTCCGTTTCGTAAAAGTTTCCGATAAAAAAGCGGTCTCTGCGTGAATTTGGGAAATTGAAGAAGAGCCCAGTCTGCGGAACAATTAGTTCTTTCATTTGATTTCGACGGTATTTTTCCCCAGATCGGCGAGCAATTCGCGGCGCTCGGTAAGCCGATAAATCTGAAAAGATGCATAGTCGTTGGTGGAATGGACATGATGACGCAGGGCCAGGAATTGTCGCGGCGTCCGCACGTGGTGATAGCGACGCCTGGGAGGCTGGCTGACCATTTGGAGAGCTGCGACACCTTCGATCTCGGCAGAATAAAGTTTTTGGTATTGGACGAGGCGGATCAGTTGTTGGGTGGTCGTTTCGACGCGCAGATCGCAACGATATTTCGTGCTTTACCGAAGAGACGTCAGTCGCTGCTGTTCAGCGCGACGATCACCGACACCCTCGACAAGGTAAAGCGAGTAGTCGCGAGTAAGCAAGTTTTCGAGTTCGAGGCCGAGGACGAGACGGGCACGGCGACCGTCGCCGAATTGGAGCAACGCTACGTTCTTTGTCCGATAGACGCACGCGACGCTTTTCTCGTTGAGGTCATAAGAACATTTCGCGCCGGCAACGAGAACGGCTCGATCGTCATATTCACGGACACGTGCAAGTTTTGCCAATTACTTTCCATGACGCTGAACGAGGTTGGCTTCGAGAACGCTGCGCTTCACGCGATGATGAAACAACGCGATCGTCTAGCCGCGCTCAATCGTTTCAAATCGAATCACACGAAAATTCTCATCGCAACGGACGTTGCGGCGCGCGGTTTGGACATTCCACTGGTCGAATTGGTGATCAACCATTCGGTGCCGAATGTGCCAAAAGAGTACGTACATCGCGTGGGTAGGACGGCGCGCGCTGGACGAGGCGGCTTAGCCATCAGCCTCGTTACGCCCCACGACATCAAACTGCTGCACGCAATCGAGGCGGCCGTCGGCGCCAAATTGTCCGAGTACAAGATAGACGGTGGGTTTGATAAACATGCCGCTCGGTGTAATTACGTTTTTAGTCCATGTGTCACGCCGACCCAGCAGCCACTAGTGCGAGAGAGAGAGAGAGAGAGAGAGAGAGAGAGAGAGAGAGAGATTGCTGCTTTACAGATTCCCAGTGCTCTCCTAAGGCTGGGAATAGACGTCCGATTTTTTCTTTCCGACAGTCGGATCCGACTATCGGAAGGCACTCGTGCCATACATTTGTTTGAGCATGCAATACACATCCGATCCGACTATCGGAATTCGGATCGGATGTGTATTGCATGCTCAAACAAATGTATGGCACGAGTGCCTTCCGACAGTCGGATCGGATTGTCCGAAAGAAAAAATCGGACGTCTATTTCCAGCCTAAATGGTTGATTTTTTTGAAAAAAAAAAAAAAAAAAACGAAACGAAACGAAACCCCTTCCGCTCTGTTGAACGACGAACAACGTCTTTCTCTTCGTTTGCCCGAAATGTGATCCGTCTGAGAGAACTTGGCAGTAGGATTCTTACCGACCGGACGTGTGAGCCATGCCCTTAAGGTTATTGTTATGGGGTTTAGCCGTCGGGCGTGAAGTACGAGGGGAGCGGCGCCCTATGCTTATGCACGGAGCCGATTGACTGTTACAAACTCTTAGCTTTCAAATAATCGTCATATTAAACGTGTGTTATGGAACAATTTTTCTACATCTATTTGTAAAAATATGCATTTTTGAACATTCGGTGATTACATTAAGTGTTTTCATTACTTTGTCTAATTATTATTTGTAGATTTGAAATTTTCAAAGAATATTGTCACAATGTTGTATTTTGAGAAGCCGTCGAAAGCGAAAAATCGACATTTTCAAAAAATTTTACTAGACGTAAGCCCTGAAAATGTTGCCACTCCAACTCTCTCTCTCTCTCTCTCTCTCTCTCCCCCTCTCTCACATGTCCGTTATTTCTCCGTTCACAGACAGAGAGATCGTGAGGATTTTCACGCAAATATCCGTGACCAAACGGGAGGCCGAGATCAAGCTCGACGAGACGGACTTTTACGAGAAGAAGATGATAAATAAGCGAAAGAAGCTCATCATGGAGGGTAAGGACGAGGACGAGATCGAGGAGATTCTCGGCACGAGGAGGAAACGAAAGAAACCGAACAAGACTAAAGCCCGCGTGAAGAATGCGGATATTTCCAGTGGCAAAAGTAGAAAGTATCTTCCGTTGCAAAGGACCGCTAAGACCTGACGATAGCGGAGAAAATATACTCTCATATGTTGCTCGTCGATGACGTTGAAATTTGTCATTTTATTTATGCTCAAGTCGCAACTGACCGTACATTATAATCGGTCGAAATTGTACAAAATTTGAAGCTCCCTTCCCCCCTTTCTTTGTGTAATCTCTTCACCCTCCTTTTTCTATTCGATAGAGTACATATATCTAAACACGCGCGCGCGTTTAGCTACATAAATCGTTTGCGGAAAATTCGTCGGAAACAATTGCCCAAATGACAATTTCTCTAATACAATTTCCCGAATTGTACTTTTAAGTACTTTAAGTAGTACTTTTAACCCCTTAACTGTGTTTCTTTGTTTGGCATAAATACACCAAACAAACCCAAACAAATACATGTTTAATTATTTGTATTGAGGCGTATACCAATTTTCAAGCAAATCTGAACAAAAAATATGTTGTCTCATATAAACTTCAAAGCCCCCCGTTTCACCCTCTTAAGGGTCGAATTTCGATTGTTACCACTCTTGAAAAGTCTTATTTTGGGTCAAACATGAAGATTGCATAGTCAGAATTAGGGGTCACTGATATCGTAATACTGCCCCTGCACAAATGTACAAATGTCCGTTTGTTTGATTACGTATGTGTATTCGCGCGCTCGCGCGCGTGTGTGTCGAAGGCATCAACGGCGTTTCCACAAAGCATTTTTTCCCCGACAGCTATACATCTCATGAATTTCGTCCAGCAAAAATGTCCCACAAGAATGTCTTTTTTTGTTCCTAATTTTTTTTTCACTCATTTGCCTCCATTCTCCCCCAATTTCTTGCCGCGTTTTCCGCGCAACCGCAGACCAACGAGAAAGAAAGAACAAAGTAGCGAATGACTCACACAAACGTGTGCGGATTACAGTATTAAAAAAAAACGGACAATGCGTTTTTATAGATATACACTCGCACACGGACTTTTTCCATGCGAATAAGCTTACGATTCGCACTTGTTCGAGATAGTGCGAAGAATACAAATACAATGGATAGCATTGTCGACAAGGCAAGTAACAGCACGTTCGACGAGTGCTTATGTTTTTCTACATATCGTTTCGAGCGTCGCTAAATCGACGACATTTTAATATCAATTTTCTTTTCTTCAAATGCTCGCTCGGAAAGAACGTAGCGGAACGGGACCGAAAAGTTTGGACCTTGGACACAAAATCCAGAAGTCCAAACTCGGCATTTCAACTCGTCCCGAAAAATACGAATGTTAAGGGTGGCGCTGCGATTTTTCGAAGGTAATATGCTATATATATATATTTCGTGTGTATCGAAATAAAATATCGGCTCCGATTGTAGGACAGATGACCAACCAATCTAACATTGAGTGCCAGCGTTACAAAAAAAATTAAATTAAGGGATCAGTGTAAAATTTTCAAAAAATCTATTTTTTTTTTGCATCATCCGATAGTATAGACGGTTATAAACATGCTGTTCAATTGTTGGAGCAAAATTCGAATTATTCCGGTCGCTACAGCCTTGATCAGATAAAGGAATTCGACCAGGTACATGAGACCTGGCGCGGACGGACGTGTTCTTCTCGAAATGTCGTTTTTCAAAACGGTGTACACTCTCAAAGGAAGAATTTTCAAGTTATCCGTCTCAAATTTTGACACACCTTTCGTCACGCTATTCTTTAATGTTGCTATGGAAGCTTTTTTTTAAATCTTGTTATTTCTTAACAAACAATTGTCGCAAAAGTAGGCTAAATTCGATACTTATTTTTCAAACTACCGCCATTTTGTCAATTTTTATTTTTAAAAAATCTCCTTAGCAAGATGGCGGCTTTCATACTGATTAATAATCTTTTTACAAATTTTCTTTCAAATAATATTTACGGGCACAACCGTGTACACCGTGAGGATTCCTTTTTTTCAAAAACATTTTCAACCGTTGAAAAAAATGTAAAAAAAATGAAAATAAAGGTTTAAAAATTGATTTTCTGTTCTTTAGGAGTGCTTTGATTTGGCATTGAAAAATCAGACTGATTAGCGAATCTTGACCATCGAAGAAAAATCGTGAAAATCAGCTATTTTTCGACTCGTTACACCGTGATGATCCCTTAAGATTAAGTGATACGCTGATCGGTACGAGTACAGTATTGATGAAGGCTTATAATTTTTCCAGTGACTTCGCGCAGGTGCCTAGTTGTTTATGTTGACAAAATTAATGTTTCTTTTTGTTCTCGTAGGTTATTAATCCAAGTACGAAAATGAGTACGTATTACAAAACGTGAGTCTGCAGATACGATTAAATTTCCCGAGGCTCACTTTTTATGCTTTTGATATAGTTTTTTCTCAAAATTTTCATAAGCGACATTTTGAAAGCAACGAATAAAGTCGTTCAAAGTAGTGTGCTCTGACGACCGATCTGTTGTGAGGTTGGAGACTCGTCCGATCACTTTCGCCTCGTCGACCCCAATATATTACCATGCAGGGTGTTAGGAAGGTCGATGCAAAGCCTTAAGGGGGTGATAGGTCACCTCGTTAGGAACATATCTAACCTAGCTCCAAAGTCTAAGGATTTCAAGTTCTCATGGTAAGCATGATTTTTTGGAAAATTTCCCAAAATTACGTACTAACTCGTTTATCTCTTATGGTGATGCTATTTAAAAAAAAAATAGCATCAACATAGGAGGTATTTTCATTTCTTGACAAGTTTTTAATTATTCGACACGTCCCGTTTAGTTGTGTAGATACGGATGATTGCATTGTGTCTGTCGATTGAATACACATTAAGCTAAGACGCAAAGAAGTTTTTAGTTACCAATTATTGTCTGTTTGAACATTATGAACGAGTCAGTACCTAATTTTCGGGAAATTTTCCAAAAATAACACTCACCGTGATAACTCGAAATCCTTAGACTTTGGACTAAGGTAACCTAGGTTGGATAAGTTCCTAACGAGGTGGCCTATCACCCCCTTAAGAGGTCTTCTCATTTGTTGTTACACTTTCGAAATACATAACAAATATTTTTTAAATGTATTTATGTAAGTCAAACTTTAAACGTGTTTTTCTCGAAACGTTTTTCGACGGCTTGTTGATCAAATCTTCGAAACTACTGAACGGTACCTTATGAAATTTCAACCACATATTCTTTGCAACTATACCTATAGCGCGTATCAAGGATTTTCTGACATTTTGATATTTACTAATTTTTTTGCCAAAAAAACGGTGAAAAAAAACTTTTTTTTTTTTCGAAAAATTTCCGCCATTTTGTTATTTTTGCATATATAAAGAATCGTATGATATGCGCTATAGCCATTGAGATACTGAATCTAAAACCGTTTGATTTTTTGTTTCGGATGATCCATCTCCGAGATTTCGCCAACAGCGCAGACCTTCAAGTGTTTTAGGAAATTTTTTCAACTATCATTCTGGTTCATAAATAGTGACTTAAATAAATAAAGAATTACAAAAAATGTATTTCGTAAGTGTATTTATTAAGAGTAACAACTTTCATAGCAATATATATATAATATAAACCTATCGAAAAAATCATGAAAATATACATTTTTAGCGTCTAAAGAGAGAAGACCCCTGAAGGCTTTGCATCGACCTTCCCAACACCCTTTATATATATGGGTGGTCGATTAGATCGACGCGCCATTCCTGTTATTCGCACTTTCGGGTACACTTTATTCACTGTCTCCCCATTGGAGAGTTTGGTCTCCTGCATCTAGTCTCCATGGTCACCTTCGGCCCTCGATAGGGTTGTACGCGTATGACGGATTTCGCGACCTCGTGACGTTCCGAGTATCCCAGGCGGGGGTGGCTCATTGCGATGAATGTTATTCCTCGCCGAGGGAGCTGCGTTGTCGAGACCAAGTTCGTCCGCTCGTAGAACCGATCGTCCAAAATTGATCGGATTTCTTTCTCATATCGCCTGATTAGGTTTTTCTTTTTTCGCGAGCGCTTCGAGGCTCGTCGCCACGTCATTTTATTTTGCTGTTTTTCTCACCACCGCTTTCCTCGTATCAGAGACGCGCGCGAATTTTCTCCTCGTTCCTTATCATGTTGAGCTTGTCGAGGAATGTGTACAGCTCGTGGACGTATTCTTTGGGATACTTTAAGAAGTGTCCGACGTGCGGAGACTTGTCGAATATTTTCACGTACGTCTGATAAGGGACAAGAAAAAGAAGGAAGCAGTATTACTTCGGGAGCTGCGAGTCGTGAGATACGTGAGGAAATACGATTCTGTTGCTGGTCCGAGTGTGAGTGTGTGTGTGTGTGTGTGTGTGTGTGTGTGTGTGTGTGTGTGTGTGCGCGTGTGTGTGCGTGTGTGTGTGTACAGGGTGATTTACAACTATAGGGGTCCCCTTTTCGAGCAAAGTGCTTCTTTTTAACGCACCTTTCAACGAGAGAATTTTTTTCTTGTAGGGGTTAGGCCTCTCTGAAATTAGCAAAAACTCGCTCGTCGCTTGAGGCAACTAAAGTTGAAGTAAAAGGTCCAATATATGTGGTGCAGGAAGCGCAGATTTCAATCTCATGAGTAATCATAAGTAATAATTGAATAATAAGTGATAAGTTTATGTAAGGAAACTTAACATGAGTAATCAACTTTATCATATGTAATAAGTTTAATAATCATAATGGGTCGTCATATAAGTTTGCTGGTAAAACTTGAAACGCGTTTTTCTCGAAACTATGTTTTGCAAAACGGTGTACATGATTTATCGACATTTAACGAACGGATTGACTTGAAATTTGGTACACTTATTCAGTGCAATAGTAGTTTAGTCTCGACCGACGTTCTTTTATCTGAACAGTTTTTTTTTCATTAGTTATTAACAATTTAATTTCTCCTCGAGAATCGAAATAAAAGTATCAAAATTTATGTTTTGGTGATTAAAACGCGATAACAAGAAAATGCTCGGTCAAGTTTTAGCCAAGATTATCTGCTTTGAGAGATAAAACAATCGTTTTTTCTCTTAGATAAACCGGCTGGCGGAAATCAAGTACACCGTTGGGCTCCTTACGTTCAAAGGTCCTCGACGAGATTGTTTATAACTTCTTTGATTATTAATATTTTTTAAATGAAATTCGGCACACAACTTCGTTAATGTAAATACGAATAAATGTCCAAACGATTTTTCTACCATCTTAATTATTCCTACAAAATTAATTTTTTCAAATGGCCTTGATTTCCGGATCGTCACAGTCGCCCAACCCCTTAAGATCGTATCGTGTTGAGGGTTACACCCCAAGGTAGCAATATAAAACGCGATTTCGTAAAAATTAAAAATTAACAAATTTTCTATATAGTTGAAAAAAAAACCATTTCTATATACTTCCATACATACTTATAATCGAAACGGCTTTTTCAATTTATTATAATATTCAAGGTAATCCTATCGCCAGGCTTCAATCCCTAGGATTTTCATATTTTATTTCAGCTTCACTCAATATATTAATAGTCGTCTCTGTAAAATTTCAGGTTCGGTTATCGACCTAATTACAGAGAAAAAAATTGCTTATTTTTGTGAAGGAATGCCGAGACGACATACAAAAACCCATTTTCGGTCACTACAAAAGTATATAATCGTGGGAATCCGTCCGATGCTTAAAAAGTCAGATTTACATACTTGTAGTAATCGAATGCTCTGAAAAAAACTTACGCTTATTGACCTAATTTTTATATAATATCAAGCTTAATTTGAACGTCCGGTATTGGATTTATTACCACTAGCTACGATAAAGAGACGTGACAGCAAGGCAACAGTTGACTGTAGTCCTAATCTCATCTCACTCATTCAAATTTTCACATATATTTCATTTTTGACCGAAATATTTCACCAGCTTGAAATATTGCGTCAGCTTTAAAAAAATGAGCCCATCGAAGTGAACATCTTGACAAGCCCTCGAGTATGACTTGTTTTGATGTAAAATCAATATTCACAGAAATTTTCGGGCGTCTAATTTCTGATTACTCAACCTGTGTGTGCGTGTGCGTGTGTGTGCGTGTGTGTGCGTGCGTGCGTGTGTGTGTGTGTGTGTGTGTGTGTGTGTGTGCGTGCGTGCGTGTGTGTGTGTGTGTGTGCGTGCGTGTGCGCGCGCGCGCACTACCGGTCAAAAGTTTTCAAACACTTCAGATAATTGGAAAACGTTCGATCACTGGTTCGATCAAATGTTAGAATAATATTTTAATTTCATTTATTGTTTTGCGAAGATACTATGTAGCTCTATTTAATAGAATTATATTAATCTAATATACTTTTGCAATTATCTGAAGTCTCCGAAAACTTTTGACCGATAGTGTGTGTGTGTGTGTGTGTGTGTTTGTGTGTGTGTGTGTGTGTGTGTGTGTGTGTGTGTGTGTGTGTGTGTGTGTGTGTGTGTGTGTGTGTGTGTGTGTGTGTGTGTGTGTGTGCATCATGCATTACCTCTGTCCCAAGAGAGTCCCAGGAATCGCGGACCCTCATGTTGCTAGCCACTGCTCCAACCGGATCCGTATTGCTCAGCAAAAAAAGAGCCGGGGAACGTACGAGATTTGTGTGAAACTGCTGGCTCGAACGTATGTAATACTGAGTCGCAGAATTGTAAAATGTCTTCATATGATACCTGCGATAAGAAGAAACGACATGTTTACGAATTAACGCGTGCTCTGCCATACGAAAAAAAATCTGTGAGAATAATCATGTTTGTGCCGTCATAAAGAAGAAGGTGGCATCTACGAAAAAAATCGAGAATGCGTTTTTGGTGCCGTTGGAATCAGTACAAAGTTTCCCTCCGTTCTGTATAGCAAAACGCATTTTCGATTTTTTTCGTAGATGCCGCGTTCTTCCGTATGACGGCAGTTTTGTGCTCTTCTCTCTCTCTCTCTCTCTCTCTCTCTCTCTCTCTCTCTCTCTCTCTCTCTCTCTCTCTCGCTCTCTCTCCCTCTCTCGCACCCATACGAAGGAAGCTTCTATTTTGGGAAAAGGATTTTAGTTTTTCCGTTACCTTCATATTTCTATGCAAATGGAATCTTAAAGCAACATAAAAAATCGATTTATTTACCGGTAAAAATCACTCGCGTTTTTTCTGGAAACGACTTTCCTCGAGCTGGCCGGAATCATAACTCTAGCTATAATTGTCCGATTTTTTATTTTGAAAAAAAAAACCAAAATGTCCGTTATTGTAGTAGTTATCGTTGAACACAGGCGTTTTTTTGAGTATTTTGTAAGCCCCCGAATATAAGTAAAGCTTTCGGAACAATTACACTTTTTTCATTACCCGCCATTTTGTGATTTTTTTTCTCGAAAAACGGCCACGTGCAACGACGCTACGCTTATATAGATTATAAAACGTTATTTTTATTTTTCAGACCAACCATTGTCAAGTTATCGATCCGGCCATTGGGCCACATTTTTTTTTATACAGCGGTCCTATTATACCTCATTAATGTTGATTTTTATTTTATTTTTTCAAAATTACGGCAAATGTAGAAATTCAAAGATTTTTTTTCTAAAAATTTCAAAATAAATTGAATTTTCAGCACATTGATTTTTTTATTGGCTTGAGAGATGCTTTGAACCATGTAGAAAAAGGGGAAAAAGTTTGGTCCCGGTAAAAAAAAAGGCCGCAGGCCCGTGTGGGCCTTTACCAAACTACCATTTTTACCATTTTGAATGATTTGTTAATATAATTTGTTTCCCCTTCATTTAAATATATGACTAATAACATCCTTGAATATTCATATCCCCTTGTCGTTCCACCCAAACAAAAGTCGCGAAAAATCGCTTCATTTTAGACGTTTACAGTGGTGTTACCCCTTAATGATCAACTATGTCCCAAGTTCCAACGTCCATCCAGTGTCGGTATGAAATTTTAATGAAATATTCAACGTAATCACGTACTCCAAGTATCTGGCCAGCAATTTCTCCATAACTTCGTTTTTGGGAAAAACGGCGCGCGGCATTCCGATGGTGAGTTCACTGATATCGGCTGCGCTGTCCCAAACTTGGCCGACAATTCGTTCGACCACCGGATCGTACTTCAACCGATCTTGCTGTATCAGCTCCAAAACCTCGCCCCACATGTAACCGCCGACCGAGAAACCGTGCAACATTATTTGCTCGTAGTGCTTATTCTGGTCGAGAAAAGCCAGCAAATCCCGGGCTATCACCTGCGAAATAAAACATCGATTTCTTTTGTCGCTGATTATTGTAAACTAGACCTAAACGCGTCTCCGGAAAAAATAATTAGGGACTAGGTAACTTGAACGGCAATATTTTTTAATGCAGTTTTTTTTAAATCTCCGGTAATAGATTTCCGATTTGTCGAACGATTTTTTTCACTTTGTTTTGTTAGAATATATTTTTTAATATTTGAAGCGCGGAATTTAACAGAAAGAAAAATATTTTCGTTTCTGAAGGTAGTAACTTGTTTTTTCGAGATTCACAAATTTGTCTCGACAGACAGTTACAGTGAAGTCTCTCAACTCAACGCTCTCGGGACTTAATTTCCGTGGTACTGGAGTGACCTGCGAGAGAACGTCCCCCACTGCAAGCTACTAAGCGACGGGCGTGTGGCGGGATATAGTTAGGTAAGGATAAATGTTCCTGTCACATGTTATTTTTACTAGGATATTTCAGATTAGAATATTTCTTAATAGGGAATCTTACGCAATGCTCAGCGCAGATGGCGCCACGTAAACATAACGTAAACAGAAGAAGCTTTCAATGCGCGGGCGGTACATTTTCACGGTGTCTGTTTTGTACTAAAATTATATGAATCGACATAATGGATGATAATTACGGATATTTGACTATACCGGAATTGAAAAATCGGCTCCTATTCTCTTCCTTCTCTGTTCATGCTTAAAAAATTTTTTTCTGCTCCAGACATGTAGGGAAGGTATAACCCCTTTTTTCAATATTTTCCGGTCCAGTTTCATCCCCGTAAATAATGAAAATGAGCTTGGAAAGTATTATCTAATAAAATAGTACCAGAAGATTTAAAAAATGCGAATATTTCAAATAGACATTTTTAGGTTATGATGATCGAGGAAACATCAGTGGAAAATTTCAAAAAATCGATTTTTTCGCATTATCCGATAGTATAGACGGTTATAAACGTTCTGTCCAATTTTTAGATCGAAATTCGAATTATTTCGGTCGCTACGCCCTTCTTAGAAAGCGTTAAGCCTTTCTTAGAACTTTAAATGCATTTTTCTCGGAATGGTGTTTTTCAAAATGGTGGCCGTTCTCAAGAGAAGCGTTTTCAAGCTATCCGTTTGAAATTTTAAGTTTGAAGATGCAGTCAGAATTTACAAAAAAAACGATTAAAAAAAGCATTTTCTTGAAGTGTGATGTTTCGAAAATATTCCCTGAAAGTTTCAAGTCAATCCGATAGATAGTTTCCGGGATATCCCACAATTAGTGAAGGGGTGCGGCGTCGGGTCCCCATGGCAGGTAGCAGACGGCAGCTGCAAGCACCGGGTTTCGACCCCCCCCCCCCCCCCCCCCAGCTATTGAGAAACTCGATTCTTACGAGCAAGATTATCGCCCTTTACCTCCAACTGTTATGGATGCCATAAAATCAATTCATGAAGATCTGAGTAATGATAATTTACTCTCTAGGTGTATCGGTGGCTTCAATCAAAACAATAACGAAAGCTTCAATCAGCTAATTTGGAAAATAAGCCCAAAAACAGTGTGTAGTAGCAGTACTAGTGTAGAAATTGCTGCATATGTTGCTGCTTGTGTATTCAATCAAGGTACACACACACATTGTTACTGATCATGAATACACTTGGCATTAATTGTGGACCCAATTCTCACCGGTACACAAGAAGAATCAATTCTCAGCGTACAGATGTGGCTGACAAACGCACAAACGATAATACCCGGAAAGGCAGAATGCTTCGAAGACAACAACAAATTGATATTTTGGAAGCTTCCACATCGGCAGAAGCCCTATTGTATGGGCCAGGAATTGATGATTCGATGTAAGTAATTTTTTAATTAGTATTTCTATACATAAATCAAGTGTAAAGTTGGAAAACTTTCGGAAATTTTCAAAAATTTATTACTTAAAAACTATGAACTTTAGCAAAATTTTATAGAGAATAATTTCTTTCTAAAGTTGCCCAAAATGTTAAAGAAAATAATTCTTCCCGAAAAACTTTAATTCTTGAAAAATTGTTTTAACAATTGGCTATAAAAAATTGAATGCTCGACTTTTCCGCAAAAAATTGTGATATTCGGATTCAGCGGATCAAGATACATAAAAAAAGTTTAGCTTCATCCATCGAGCTCAAAATTTTACGAACATATGATACCGCATCCATATAGAAAAACTTTAAACGCGTTTTTCTCGAAACTATGTTTTTCAAGTTGGTGACCACTATAATTCAAAAACTACTCGAAGGACTTTGATCAAATTTGGTGTGCTTATTGATAACATTAAAAACTAGTCCTTAATCTAAGAATTTTCATTTTTGTTGAAAATTTCGATTTTTTCTAACGATAAACTAGTGATTTTTTGGTCGAAAATCGAAAGTTATCTGTCTGAAGCCGCCATTTTGTTAATTTTTTAGTAAAAAGCTTCGATTAAGGCCTAAATTTATTATTAAACCACTGATTTTTTTGGATTTTTTATTTCAGATGATCCAGTAAAATTTTATGATTGTCACCGCAAAGCACTACATGCCGAAGGGGGTCCCCGACAAAGATGGCGACATTTTTATAAATAATCAATATTTTTCTTTGAAAGTTTGTACAAGTCAAGTTGAAATATAGCATAAAAAGTCTGTGTAAGTACTTTTGGAAAACAAACTTAATTACTATGAAAAAAAAATATTGAAAATGCTCGTTTTTTCACGCCTCTGGCTGCATCTTACCCCTTTACGTAACATTCTTCACGTCATTCCTTATGTTGCTATGGAAGCTTTTTTGTTTGTTTGAAATCTTCCTATTTTTTTTTTTTTTTTTTACGAAAAGCTGTCGAAAAAACGGCTAAATTCGATACTTTTTGTTGAAACCGCGGCCATTTTTTCGAAATTCACTTTAAAAAACCTCCATAGGAACATAGCGGCTTTCCTACAGATCAATAATCATTATGAAATTTTTGTTGCATTATGAAAGTTTTGTTGCAGGGTTCAGTTAGGGAGTATTTACTGTACATTACTTTAGAACAAGGGTCGCCAAGCTTTTGTTGCAAGAGGGACAAATATTTGACGTGGGGATTAGTGCGGCTCGCACATTAGCCATTTGTCATAACAAGATGGATGTATCATTGTAGGTATACCGTACACTGTACATCATCCATCACATGAAGGATTGCCGGTCGTCCTTTATTTCAAAGGACGTCCGCATTTTCAGACTCGAAAATGGATCTTGTCGCCTATTCTGAAATCGGGTATAGAGAACAATACTTCGTCCTTTATTTTGGGAAAAATGAACGCATGCATACGGCAAGTACGTTAAGTCCCGTCAGCGGCTGCGTATGCATGAAGAGTTCTATATATTAAAGTCTCTCTTGACGAAAATAATAGAAGAAAAGAAGCGTGATAATATTCTTGAAAAATAGATTCAGATTCTAAAATCAACGGATAAAAACAAGTATCTGCTGAAAACAATACAATACATATTTTCCATCCGAGTGTCTAACGCCCGGGCCGAAAGGATGTTTTCTTTGTGTACGAATACGTGGACCAAAAACGGAAATACGTTAGATACTGACACTGCAAAAGCGGAACTACAAATAAAATCGAACTTCAACCTGCAATGTAAAGAATTTTATAATTTCATTATGAAAAACGCAGAAGCTCTTAAAGCAGCAACAAAAAAAAGTTATTTTGTATTTGTTTTTGTGATAGGTATTTGTTACTTTTGTTCATTATTAGATAACTAAGTACTTACTTATGGCTTCAATTAACGACTACGATACGTTGAAAATTAAAATTGCTCTTTTTTTTGAATGAGCATTTTATTGAAAACACCATGATGTCCCTTATTTTGATCCTTTGTCCTTTATTTTATCGTATCAAATCCTCTAAAATACAAAACGAGAACTGGCAACCCTAGTCACATGCGTTGCGGCTAGAAACTTGCGGGCCGCTGGTGGCCGACCAATGCTGTAGAAAAATCTTCCCGGATCTTTTTAAATCCATCAACCCACCGCCCAGTTATCGTGAAAACCATGGGAACGTGGATTTTGGACAGAGGGATTCGTCGTTAAACAAATTTTGGATAAATCCTACCTACTCAAAATACCAATAAGGTTTGGTGATTATTTTGCCGATTTTTTTTACATTTCAGCCTTTGAAACAATTACTTTTTTTTGCTCTTCGGGGAAAAATGAAAATATTGGAACAAGATTCTCATAAAAATTCACATTTATCTTTCTCCCCCCATTCTTGTGTAAAATCTTTTTTTGTAAATTTAGACCGCAAGTCTCCAATAAGGACCCTGAAAAATGTTTGGAAGATTTTTGTAGCCCGAATTTCAGCTACGATATAAACTTCATGGCGTTGAAGCTTGCATCGTTTGAATGCAGCGAAAATTAATTTTTTAACGTCAACTTATGATTTTCTTAAGATGGCTCTGTCAGCTCACAGGTATCACTTTAGCGTTATCAAAGATTTTTTTCAAATTCTACAACGAAAATTTATAAACAAGTGTTTTGGCTGTTAATGAGAAAACAATGTAATAAGATATTTTGTTTCCAGCGACGCAAATTTCAAGACCATCACTTTGAAGGACAAAATGACGTGTTAAATAATTGTGCGCACCCTCGTTCCTTTGACAGGCCAGACGAGCTGCCAGGGATGCACGGAGACTGTGACGACGTCGAAGCCCTGCTCCATGTAGAGATTCGCAAATTTCATGAGATGCTTCCTCTTGGACAGGAGCCACGACAGCATAATGAGAAGGGGAGGATTGGACGAGGACCCTCGCCCGTCGTTTTTATCACGTTTCACAAGCGTCTCCTTGCTGTCCTGAGTTATTAGCTCTATATTCTTGGTTACATGGTGGGTAGCGACGAATCGGCAAGTCACGAGTCCCAGGACCTGCACGCCGAATTCCCACAATCAGACCAATACGGTAATTGGCTAAGTATTCCGTGTCGAGCAGTTGAGACGGTCGAGTTAAACAAGGCCATATTTGTAGGCAGACGATCGAAAGAAACAACGATCAAGCGTGCACGGAACTCACGAAACTGCGTTTGTTGCCGGACAACGGGGACGGACTAGTCTTGGCGAAACGCGACGACGTCCTCGCGACAACAGACACCAATCTTCGTGCCGCGATCATCTTGGATAAGTGCTCGCCTCGTCTGACGGAAATACTAAGAGGCAAAAAAACACAGCAACACCAATCAATTTTCGAATACATTAAGATTCGAAAAGTCGAAATATTGTTTTTTTTTAACTCGAAATTCAAACGTCAATATTCAAGAATTCCTAATATCCGGAAAACTTGAAATAATCCAAAAACGTATATTTCGACAACTTGAAATTCAAACGTAAATGCACAAAAACTCGAAATTCAAACGTAAATGTTCAAACACTTGAAACATTCAAAAACTCGGAATTGAAACGTAAATATTCAAAAACTTGAAATATTCAAAACTGGAAACATTAACAAACTACTCGAAATATAAGAAGACACAATTCACATGCAGATTTTTTTAAACTCGTAATTGACACGCAGATATACGAACACTCGAAATTCAATCGTGAACATAAAAAAAACTTGAAATATTCAAAAACTCGAAACATTAACAAACTCGAAATATTCGAAAACTTGAAATTCGAATGTAAATATTCGAAAATTCGAAACTCAAGCGTGAATTTTTCAAAACTCAAAATTCAAACGTAAATGTACAGAAACTCGAAATTCAAACGAGCATATTCGAAAAATTGCAACATTCAAAAGCTGGAAAATCAAACATAAATATTCGAAAATTCGAAATTCAAACGTGAATATTCGGAAACTCGTTAACTCGGTATTCCAACGTTCAATGTTTTCCTCTTCCATTATAATAAGCGCAATAACGACATGCTTAGAGATTATATAAATTTTCAAAAAAATTTATTCAGTCTACTGGAAGCTGAGATAGGCCCAAAAAACGGCATTCTTATTTAATAAACCACAAAATCCCGAAATGTCCTATGCCAGATGGTTTTTGAGAAAATCATTTTCAAAGAACGACTCTGTTTCTCTATCTTTACACTACACGACTGCCTTAGGAGGGAATGACACCTCATCGCGGTCGGTATGGTAGAACAATTATAGATTCCCAAAAATCTCTCAAACGGCTCTTCAGATCCCGTCGAAACTTAGCCAAACGACGTTAAATAGATATACGAATAGCTGTCAGCCCCTCAAATTTTCTGAATTTAAGAAAAAAAATGTAGATTGGCTATCATAAGCCAATTTAGTTTTTTTTTTCTCAAATTCAGAACATTCTTCGACTTCATTGCAACGATATACACTCCAATCTCGTGGCAACAGTGTTAATTGATCCCAGTGTGTGTGTGTGTGTGTGTGTACATCTCCCCACCTACACATTGCATTAGTACACGAAGGAATTGGCCAAAGTTCAATTCCGAGTTGTAAAAATCGACGGCTATTTTCGCTGAAACAATCTCTCAGCCCGGGCAAACGATAAGAGAAAGTTTCGTACTTTGAGCCCATGAATTCGTTAACAAGCTGAATTATCCACGTATCCGTGTTTATGTCTCCTTGTGTGGGTGGATTCGAAAAAATTGACGAGCAGCCCATAAACGAGTGGGTGGATTCGAAAAAATTGACGAGGAGCCCATAAACAAGTGGGTACAATGTTTTTTCCGTCTGACTATCATATAAATGCGAACACACATGTACACACACATCGAGTTTTTTAGCCTTCGGAGGAAGTGTCAATTACTATATGGTCAGTTGTGTGACGAAGTGAGCGTGAGAATCGCAAATTTCCATTCAAATGATCGACACTTTTTTCATTTTATTTTACCCAGTTGCTGGAAACACTTGTTCGTCACGACCAACTTCACCCTCGTTTATTTTTGCAACTGCGGGGTCAACAAACACCAGGTAACAATTATGTGTGTGTGTGTGTGTGTGTGTGTGAGCGAGAGAGAGAGAGAGAGAGAGAGAGAGAGAGAGAGAGAGAGAGAGAGAGAGAGAGAGAGAGAGAGAGAGAGAGAGAGAGAGAGAGAGAGAGAGAGAGAGAGAGAGAGAGAGAGAGAGAGAGAGAGGAAAGGAGAGAGAGAAGTTGAAGACTCCAGCGTTGGAATGCAACGAGGATTCTTCATTTCCCCCTTCTGTTATTATCCAAAATCATCTTTTGCAGAATCCGGTTAAAGATGGCTAAATAAGCATCCAAAAAAATGTTTCCCTGCTTTTCGTAGCATAGATCTGTTACGGAAAATTTAGGAAGATAAAAATACGTGTCACTCCAAGGATGTAAAGCTCAACGTCATTCTATATCCGCCATATTTTTAAACCATTTATATTTTGTTTTTTCTTTCGCGCGTCCTCCGGATGATTTATCTCGCCTCTTTCCTCTCTTATTTCTAGCTCGATGCGAAACGCATTCTCTTTGTCTCTTTTGCTCGGCGATCAGCGTCTCTCTACGGCCGCCTCTCTCGCACACTTCGTGTACGTCTCGCAATAATCTCAATGGCTAACACGAGTCGTGCTATTTATAACGTATCTGGCCTGTGGTTCGATTGACATAGGATGTCGTGTGGTAATTTGCCGTTATTGGTTTTCCCGGTACAGAGGCGGGATAAAAAAAAGCTTTGGCGTTCAGAGAGGATATGGCCCTCGATGAAGCGGTCCGATCACTAAACAAACACTCGTACGGATTTACATCGACAATAACACGAACTGCTGCGATGTCGAAACACTTGAAGGAACAAAAAAAACAACGCGACAACCACACGCACAACACATACGACGCGAAATTTTGTATACCTTTTGGGGAAAAAAAATAATTAGCTAGTACGACTCGTTGGTCAAGACAATAATGATGAAAAGATCCGGACGCGTCGGCCGGTCCGACGCTCGCGGGGTCTCATGAGCGAATGGACTGTGAACTCTTCAGTGTTGCCAGATGGTTCTGGCGGCTTCCCCCTAGACCATCGCTGGTTTTCCCTAAAAGTCTCCTAAATAGCTCCCACCGAGCCACTGGCCTGAACAATGTTGTAAATGAAGGATCATTTTCGCGATCGGTCAAATGTCATCAAATAGCTGTTATTTAAAATGCATTTCCTACTTGTGTATAGAGTATTTTGTTTTAGAACTTAATTGCTGCGATCTGTGTGAATAATAGATGAAGATGATACTTTTTTTTATGGAAATAATTTTTGTAGTAGGTGAAACGTACTGTCGGTAAAGACATTTATCGTTATATGGTAATCTGTCTTTGAGTCTTGGAGGGGATTTATTTCCTTTTGAATTTGCATACTACAAGAATCCCGCTTTTATATTTGTCTATATATTTGTTTATTAATCGAATTTTTTTTACTTTTTAGCCGAGTATATACGTTATACTATTCTCTAGTGTAACCTATCATTATTGACAACGGTCCATTCCAAGTACATTTTACGTATTTTTTCCCCCTGAATACAAATTCACTATTAATTCCCCCAAAACCCTCAATATTTATTGAAAAAGTGTGGAAAAATTTGCTAAAATCGACGGTCCCTCTTTGGAATCCTGCCAAAAATCGAAAAATAACCGCAGCACGTTGGACGAAACGGCATTTTAAAGCGAATACGATAACGAACAGAATGAGCACAGTGAATTTCCCATCGGATTCATACTTATTGCAATGAAGAATTCACTGATGCATGAATAGCTTAATTTGGGCCCTAATTGGCAGAAAATATACCCAGCAAGAAATTTGGCGACAACACATTGGCAACAACGTCAAGAGAGTGCAAGTTGTGACGAAAAAATGGCATTCTTTGCCGCCGCATTAAGCTATGTTGTAGCAGCGCAGCATTGCGCATCCTCACGTGAATACTAGTGTTAATATTGCAGTACGAAAGTACAGAATATTTGCTGTATATTTGGAGCACGTTCATTGCTGGGTTATTGCAGCATTACGACAGAAAATTTGGAATGCGTTATTTCGGCAAGCTGAGGGCACATTGGAGGTATGCTGTGACGCTCCATTGCCGGTAGAAACGAGGCACGTTATCGCGGCATTGAGACGGAAAATTTGGAAAACGCTATTCGGTAAGGAGAGGGCACATTGGTGGCATGCTGTGACGTTCTGTTGCCGGCATATTTAGAACACGCCGTGACACTCCTTCGCTGGCATAAACGAGACCCGCCATTGCGGTGTTGTGACCGGCTAAATGGAGTTCTGCATTACCGGTAGCTGGGCAGGCGGGAATAAAAGGAGGGCAAAATAAATAATTTTATTGAATACAATCGCACACACGTACCGGTTCGTGTGTGCGACGCCCGCGTATGATATTGAGGGCTACGCGTCATGCCCGTAATTATTTTTTTCCGAAAGTACGAGGCAGGGATTCGCACCGGCGACTTCACGATGGGCTGGTTTAAAGGCAAGCACGCTAACCACTCGACCATCCAACTGGTTCAACTTATATAACTAATTTTAAGGTCATGACATTTGTCGTAGCGAATCTGCTTATGGTAATAACCATATACCTTGTTTTTGCCGGCAATGGAACGTCACAGCGTGCCGCGAATGTGCCCTAACTTTGCCGGAATAACGTATTCCAAATTTTCCGTCTCAATGCCGCGATAACTTGCCTCGTAGACGAACAGCTGTCTGCCCCTCATATTTACTGCATTTGAGAAAAAAAAAGTAGATTGGCTTATCATAAGCCAATCTGACAGCTATTCGTCTATCTATTTGACGTCGTTTGGCAAAGTTTCGACGGGATCTGAAGAGCCGTTTCAGAGATTTTTAGGAATCTATAATTGTTCTACCATACCGACCGCGATGAGGTGTCATTCCCTCTTAAGGAGGTTGGAGAGTTGGGCACAATCCAAGATCAAATTTGAAAAAACATACGTCATTGTCTAGACTTTACCGCGACTTGACGATTTTTTTCAAGTTTTTCACCACAATACACCAGAGGTAAAAAATGGTTCAAGGAGTGAAATGCAGTCAGAATTTTCAAAAAATCGATTTGTTAAAGATTTTCTTGAAGCATGATGTTTCGAAAATATTCCGTGAAAATTTCAAGTCAATTCGATGAATATTTTCCGGGATATCCCACAATTAGTGAAGGGACGTCGGGTCCCCATGGCAGGTAGTGGACGGCAGCTGCAAGCAACCGGTTTCGCCCCCCCCCCCCCCTCCCGCTCCCTGTCATATTCTATAGTCTTGTTCGTAACTGAATTTGGGAAGTTTCCACATCGGCAGAAGCCCTATTGTTTGGGCCAGGAATTGATGAATCGATGTACGTAATTCATTAATTAGTATTTCTATAAGTAAATCAAGTGTAAAATTGGAAAACTCTTTCAGAAATTTTCAAAAATGTGTTACTTGAAAACTATGAACTTTAGCAAAATTTTATAAATTTTATAATTCTTTCGTTTTAAAATTGCCTGAAGTATATTTTAAAAAATCACTTATCCCGAAAGACCTTATTTTTTTGAACAATTATTTTATCAATTGGCTATAAACAATTGAATGCTAGACTATTCGGCAAAAATTGTGATATTCGGATTCAGCGGATCAAAATACATAAAAAAAGTTTAGCTTCATCCATCGAGCTCAACATTTTACAAACATATAATACCGTACCCACATCGAAAAACTTTAAACGCGTTTTTCTCAAAACTATGTTTTTCAAGACGGTGACCACTATAATTCAAAAACCACTCGAAAGATTTTGATGAAATTTGGTGTGCTTATTGATAGCATTAAAAACTAGTCCTTAATCGAAAGATTTTCATTTTTATTGCAAATTTCTATTTTTTTTAAACAATAAACGAGCGATTTTTTTGTCGAAAGTTATCTGTCGGAAGCCGCAATTTTGTTAATTTTTGGAAAAAAGCTTCGATTAAGAACTAGATTAATTATTAAACTAATATTTTTTTTTGTTTTTTTTTTTCATTTCAGATGATCCAGTAAAATTTTATGATGATCACCGCAAAGCACTACATGCCGAAGCGGATCCGGCAAGATGGCGATTTTTTATAAATAATCAATACTTTTCTTTGAAAATTTGTACCAGTCAAGTTGAAATATAACATAAAAAGTCTGTGTAACGACTTTTGTAAAACAAACTTAATTACTATAAAAAAAATTATTGAAAATGTTCGTTTTTTCACGCCTCTGACTGCATCTCACCCCTTAAGAGGGAATGATACCTCATCGCGGTCGGTATGGTAGAACAATTATAGATTCCCAAAAATCTCGAAAACGGCTCTTCAGATCCCGTCGAAACTTTGCCAAACGACGTCAAATAGATAGACGAACAGCTGTCTTCCCCTCAAATTTTCTGAATTTGAGAAAAAAAACTAGATTTGCTTATGATAAGCCAATCTACATTTTTTTTCTCAAATTCAGAAAATTTGAAGAGAAGACAGCTGTTCGTCTATCCATTTGACGTCATTTGGCAAAGTTTCGACGGGATCTGAAGAGCCGTTTTCGAGATTTTTGGGAATCTATAATTGTTCTACCATACCGACCGCGATGAGGTATCATTCCCTCTTAATGTATGTAATTTGTACGTTACGTACCTTGAGGCTGCATTCTGGGCTCCGACGATCGCGCGACCTATTGGGCGCAACGCGAACCAAAATCGCCGCCGGAAATCGTAGTTTTTCCTGGACACGCAACCGCAACGCTCAAGAGTGTTAAATAAAAACGATAAAAACAATCTAAATGTAATACTAATAATTTTTAACCAATACAGTAAAGATGATTTTGTATTTCTCTTACCGATTTTTACCTGCCGCTATACTGAAAAACTTGACCCTCGTGAAATCTTTTTACCCAAATTTTACAATCGAAGATGTCAACGTTTCTTCTTGAACGTCGCTCAGCCAATGTTTTCCTACCTCGCTATCTTTGCGACGCGCGCACGACCGGAAATGCGAGCGCACGAGCTCAATGACAATTTGTACGCTTGCGGAACTTTGTTATCAACGATTTCTCCTCGAATGAAGGCCGTCGCTCACTTATAAACCCGGCACCCGACCAGCACCGCCTCGCCTAGACCGTTTGTCAATTCTTAGATAGGCTTTCCATACATATGCACTCACTTGTCAACTCTTGCAAGCGAGGCGATCGGGTGATGCTACGGAGTTGACAAGTGAGTGCATATGGATGGAAAGTCCATATAAGTAACGACACCGCTCAAGGGGTGGCGGTGCAGGTCGGGTGCTGGGTTGACAAGTGAGCGCGACGAACTTGCTCGCGTGGCTGTCATTTTTGTCACGCTTCACAGCTCATTCTTGCACCGGAATGATCGAAAGTCCTCAGGGGGCGAGGAATGATGCGCATAATCGGACAAATAAGGTAAACAAGTGAGATCTTTGCGATACGAAAATATATACATGCTACGAGGCCGATTGTGTTACCGCGAGTGTCAGTGAGAATGAAGTGGTCCGAGAGGACACGTACCGAACAACGTATGCGTGTGTGTTTCGATTGTTCCCGCGCCGCTCGTCGGTAATAATAAACGCATCGAATATTATCCGCACGCAACTTGTCACGTGTTCGGCAGTAATGATCCGTTAGTTATCTCTACACACACGTACGACGTATGGATACGTAATGGATATCTTCGTTTCTACGGACATTACACACGCCACTCTCGCGCGCATTATCGTTGATTTTTAAAGACCGGCACGAACATTTCTCAAGCCGAAATAAAAACTGTAGTAATTGAATACGTTTTTAAAAAATGGCGTCGAAAAATGGTAAAAAATTAATTACCTCGCGTTGGAAGTTATGCTCGTAGGCGAATGCCAAAAAGAACAGAACGAGGCGACAATCCAAGATTAAATTCGAAAAAATATATCTTACTGTCCAGACTATAGTGAGTATCTCAATTTTTTTTTTAATTCTTTCACCATCAAACGACAGAGATAAAACATCTCAATGTACGTAATTTTACGTGCGGTTAAATTGGCAAAACGTTCACGCTATGGGTGATGTAATTTTTTTGGCTATTTAGCGCCAAGATACACGATTTCTGACAACGGATTAACGCAAACCTTTGTGAACATTTCGAAAAAAAAAAACCATTTTGCCCATCGTAAACCATATACAAACAGATTACGAATCTTGGCTGGCGAATGAAGGAGATTGCTGCCAACCTCAATGTACGCGAAGTTCCTGCATTTCGGCGAAACTTAATATTAATTAATCACAACAATAAATAATCGCGTGACATAAATATAAATAGGCATAATTATAAATTAATCAAAATTTCATTCTGCGTTGTATAAAACATTCGTTGACGCAGTTTTTTTCTTCGTAATAATCATGGATAATGTCATACTTTTTCAAGTTGCTAGCAAGACAGCAGTTTTTCTTATTTACTCAATAAAAATAGAAAAATGCATAATTTTGACCTTTAATTATACATTGTATGAAAAATTAGCATCTACAGAATAAATCTATACTTCGTAAGCTTTTTTTGAGGTTCATTGAAAAAAAAATCATGAACCGTCATTTGACTCAACTGTATCGCTCTAACCTCCTTAAGGCGGAAAACCAGTTTAGATTACTCAAAAAATTGATTTTCTAAAATTCTATAAATTATTAGTGAAACTATTGAAGAATGTGTTCCCAAAGAAGTATAAATAATTAATTACTGCGTATTGAATTTAGTGTTTTCGGTATTTTTTTTTTCATGCGCGTTTTTCTCGGAACGACTTTTTTCAATTTATGTGCGCTCTAGCGTCAAAAAGTTTCTAAACTATAATTTCATAAATTGATAGTTACTTTACATAAAAACGCTGTATATGAACCTAAATTTGGGGTAATATCATTGTTTGAAGTATATTTTATATAGCAAAAAAGGTTATAAAATAATGCCAAAAATTATATCCTTTTGTTCGAAGACCTCTAAAAAATGCAATTTTCAATTTTTTGCCAGAGTGAGGTTCATATAGAAGGAAACATGTTCTTAAAGTAATCTTCAGACCGTATTGATTTCCGATTTAAAATGTGTTGCAGGTCATACTGTGTTAGATGGTGAAATCTGTTTGGATGTTTGGATGCCGGCTATAAGGTGCAAGGGGGAGAAATATGTCATTCCATTTAAAAAACACGTTTGTGACCTTCAAAAAACGGAAAAGAATGAAAAAAAAGTTATTATGATAGTCATGTGCATTCTTCCAAACCATTCGAATTCCGATATGTACATACTTTGTATTTTCAAATCCAACAGAGATGATCAGGTGTTCTGTTTCTTGGGACTCACCCTGTACATACACAGTCCCGCATGCACTTGTTAATTTTTTATCAAACATTTATCCACGCAATGTTTATTCCTATCCGTCCTAAGTTCATCGGTGCCCTATACACGGTGCCCTATACAGGGTGCCTCTCTTATCTCTGCCACTTGAAATAACTCGGTAATTATGGACGTCACAAAAAAATGGACCAACCAACTTTTTTTTAATGGAATGGTACATTTTCGTTCGGCCACCTTGTGGAGCACCTCAAGCCGCATAAAAAACATTGGGGCTCAAAGTCGTTCAAGGTCAATCAAGGTCAGTATGGATGATACAAATCTAAATATCACGGATCACTACTAAATATTTGGTAGCGATCCGATATATTGAGATTTGTATGTCATTTTAATAAGTGACCTTGAATAACTTTGACCCCTAATGTTTTTTTTGCGGCTTGAGGTGCTTCAGAAGATGGTCGAGAAAACGTAACATTCCATTTAAAAAAGTGGAGTTGACCTTCGCTGTGCGTCAGCACCTCCATCGAAATAAAAAAAAATCGTTCGCATTTGATGTCTCCCTTCACACCGTACCACTTTTGGCTGGAACTTGTTTTTGTGACGTCGATAATTACCGAGTTATTTCGAGTGCAGAGATAAGAGAGGCACCCTGTATGTGCGTGCGTGCGTGCGTGCGTGTGTATGGCACATAGACCGACACAATTTTTTGGGGGATTTGGGGTTCACTTCCTACTTTTTTTCACCCTTAGACCCTATGCCATAAGTGTCACGGTAATTAAGCACATGATTTTTTTTGACGTGACAACGTCTTATAATTCGATGGAGCCGGCTGCACGAACGAAAAAACATGACTCATGCGGCGTTACCTCGCTCTGAGGCGTTCCATTTAATGCTTGAAGTGCAAGCGAGAGCGCGGAACGAGCGACAAAGGGGCACAATCGGCCTCCGCGTTCGGCAGCGTTCGACATCTGTCTCTCTCCTACTTGCGTGATGGCCTCTGCACACTGCGAGCGACGAGCGACGAGCGATGAGCGATATCCAATGGCAACGTCACTACTCTCATAGAGCATTTCCGTCATACTCGAGCTCTCATTGGATATCGCTCATCGCTTGTCGCCCATCGCGCGCAGTGTGCAGAGGCCATGAGCGATGCGTCCGCGTGGACAGCTGCTATACAATAATACATTTACATGTTTTCGTCAAGTATGAAGTGCAGTGAAAAGTGAATGTGGTGTCAATTGTTTATAGCAACGATAATTGCGGCGATAAAGGTAATGATTCTTTCGATATTAAATATATGTTCAGTGATATATTGTCGAATATTCGTGCTTTCATCATTAAAATAAATAGCATCGGTCCGCTAGTGCCGCGATTGTAGGTTATGCTATAATTGACAAAACTATAACAATAAGTTAACAGAACTATTTCACGATGAGTAAAAAATCAATTGCTTTACTATTCGATCGAAATAATTATCGAGCGCAGCTATGATTTCAAAAAATTAAAACATAAATGTTAAATCTTCCACATATCATAACAACGTGTCTGAAATGACAGGTTGGACCAGCCAGCCGTCAAAGGGAACAATTTTCTCCTATATCAAACACATTGAGGCGGGCTTTTTAAAAGCTAGAGTTACAAAAATTTTAATCATGTTTCCAAATTTTTTATTTTTAATTTAAGATTTATGAACAATAATTTAATCACAGTTTATTCTTATAATAAATTATTCAAAATTATTACTTTTTTACAACAAATTACAATTAAATTTGCAAAAATAATTAAGTAACTAATTGAACAACAACTTTTATTCAGTTTACTTGCTGAAAGAAATAATGTCAATACAAAATTTATTATTATAAAATAATAAAATCAAAAATTAAATTTTAACAGTCGAGTAGAAATTTAAACAATAAATTTTATTCAGGTATTTTCTAAATTTAAAATGATTTTCTGAACGAAGAATTTTATGAAAAAAAACTGTGTACATTGTAAAAAAAAATAAATAAAAATTGACATAATTGTATTTATGCGTACAAATAAATGTAACTTGATCAATTCAATTGTGATTTCCATTTACCTCCTTCTCTATATCCATACAAAATATCTATCAAACAAATAAAATTAAAATTTTCTTTTGAAAAATGAAACCATTCCATCAGTATTTTCTTATGACGTTGTCACGTTCAACTATCGTCAGTAAACCGACTTTACAGACAACCGATTTTTTCATTACCCTAAATTTCACCTTTAAATCGTCATAACTTTTTTGTTTCTGGTTGTAATAACACGAAATAACTGTTGTTGTATTCTGCAATGTATGTTTATTATAAATAAATAATTAATTGATACAAATGGCTTCAAGAAAATGTCTCATGAGCTTCCAAAGTCTTAAAAGTGCATATGTAAGAAAATGTCAACTTCCGAATTCATTATAAAAAAAACTAAAAGCTATTTTGAACTGAGGTTTGTTAATAAAAAGTTCTCCAGCTTATACTCTTTCCAACGGTATGCTACATGTCATAGAAATCATTCATTATATGGTAAACATAAAGAGAATACGTTTTTTTTATAATGAATTTAGGAGTTGATATTTTTCATACATTTACACATTTTCAAGACTGGAAGCTCAAGAGTCACTTTCTTGAAACCAATTGTATCAAATAATGATTTATTTATAATACACATAAATTGTAGAATACAACAAAAGTTATTTGGTCCTATTGCAACCAATTAAATGTTATGACGATTGAAGGGCGAAATGTCGGGTAGTTGAAAAACGGAAGAAAGAAATCATATCTCAATTACCGTGACACTTAGGACATAGGGTCTAAGGGTGAAAAGAGTAGCAAATGACCCCCATTGTCCCAAAAAATTGTGTCGGTCCATGTGTCACACACCCTGTATATAGATATTAAAACACATATTTATATACACATGGACATAAATAAATGTTGAACTAAATACGATAGAACTCGTTTTACCGTTCCGCGAAATTCCGACGTTTCCTCCAAGCGCGTACCCCGGAAGTACGGATAGCCGTTCTATTTTCGCGTTCGCTCTTGCATATGCGGCAAACTCCCACGATGCACCGCGTACGCGCACACACTGCATCGGCTGTTGTTTAATGCCGCCATGGCGCCGTTTGACCTTGAATGAATAATGTACTCTGCTATCATAGGCGGGCGGGAAAATAACAGTTCGTAAACATTTTTCAATGTGCGCCTAGTACGCATGTCGCGCGAACGCGCACTCTATTTCAATATCTTCTCTCCAATGTGATAAAGGAAACGTCATGTTTTTTGCGGTAAAGCGAAGAAAAAATGTTCCGGTCGTTCAAAGAAAAAGCCCGTGGGAAAAGTAGGAGCAAAGATAAGAACGCTAAGGTCATGTTGAAATAAAACAATACATATGAATCAGTCAATTGTAATTATTCTTTTAAACTAATCAATATTGAGCGGAAAGGTGTACGAGATGGTCCACTTAAGGGAAAATGCTCGTAATTTCAAAGATATTCAACATAATTAAGATCTGAAAGCGTTTACTGCTGGCATATTTCTTTATCTTACGATTGGCACATTCGAAATATTTAATTTATTAGGGTTTCAATAAAAAGATTTCCTTTTTTAAACCTTACATAAGGTTCATGTTGCACACCCTGGTGTCCAAGATGATCCCCCGGATCATCTTGTCCCTATGTTGAGTTTTTTTCATTTTAGAGAAATTACTTAAACATAAATGAAAATTTGCTCGGGTTTACAATACCTTTATATACAGGGTATTCTTATCTTTGTCACTCGAAATAACTCGGTAATTATCGACGTCACAAAAAAATGTTCCAGACAAAAGTTGTACGGTGTGAAGGGGGCCATCAAATGCGACCAATTTTTTTTTTTTTTTTTTTTTTTTCCGGTTGAGGCGCTAACGCACGGTAAAGGTCGCCTCCACTTTTTAAAATGGAATGGTACATTTTTTTCAACCATCTTGATGATACAAATGTAAATATCTCAGATCACTACCGAATATTTCGTAGTCATCCGAAATATTTACATTTGTATTTCCTTTTAATAGGTGTTCGAAATTAGCTTGAAATGAGAGATATCGAAGATCCTAGTAATCGACAACACTTCGAATACCTTCTGTTTATTTACCAACCCGAATTAATCTGTATCGTATGTAGCTCAATCGAGGTTGTCGTTTAGTTTGATTTCGAATTTAGATAAGAGTTATTCATAATTTAAAAATGTGCACTGGCAATTTGGAAAAGTGGACACGATACTGTGTTACGGTGAAGTGAGAAAAAATTCCACAAGAGCGCGCTTGTTGTATGCTGAGCAATTTCCAGACCGACAGTGTCCAAGCCGGCGAACGTTAGACGCGGTAGTCACATTTCGCGCGACGGCTAGTGTTAATCCTGCTGAGAAACCGTACTAAAACGCGAACCACGGAAGATGCAGAAACTGATATCTTGCGAGTGCCGTTGCTGTAAACCCTCGTATTAGTTGTAGGACTTTAAGGCGGTCCTCTAGTTTCTCGGCTGTTTTTTTACGGCTTTTTCAATCATTTTTTACAGGCAAAGCATCGAAATAATCAATCTCATTGTTTTTGCATAAGCTTTATTAACATTCAAATGAGCTTTACAAATTTTTTCAAGTCAATATATATAGTAGAATAAAAGTTATAGTGGCCGACAGGAAGACATCAAGTAAAAGACGTGCTTGACGGTGACCAAGATTGCGGATGTTCTGCTTATCTGAAATAAAAAAACCAAACGGCATTATAATCTTCATATTTAAGACTAGCGATGGAACTAGAGTGAATTCTAAATTACAAAAATTGACTTCTTTATACACTCTTGAAAATTACATTCCATTTATTACTCATTTTTTCTTAAGTTTTTCGCTCGTACAAAAAAAAACGATCGAAGCAATCATGATAATCCTAGTTCAATCGCTGATTTATAAGATATTAAAGATGCTGTATAAATTTGAACAAGATCGGTGCAGTAGTTTCTGAAATATCGTGGTCACCGTTTCGAAAAATGGTGTTTCGAGAAAAACGCGTTTGAAAGTTCGCGCATGTGATTTATACTAAAAATTTCATCTCACCGTCAATCTGCTATGCCTGGACCATACAATAGGCCTTCCTCTTCTTCTTGGAAGTCACGCAGAGCTGCTCCCTCTTCCCTTTTCGCGATTCGGGCCTGTTTTACAACATCACTCGTGCGCCTTTCTGAACGGTCCATCCGAGAGCTATCACGCTGTTGAACATATCCTTTAGCTTGTGGACCGATTTTCACTCCCAAGGTTTCCAAGGTCTTCAGGATAGATTTGAATCCTTCGTTGAAGATTATGACAGCGAGAAACGTGGCGATTTCAACCACTTTTGGCCCAGAATGGAGGTGCTTCGGAGCAAAAGTCCAGATTAACGAATTGAGCGACTCGTTATTATTTTGAGTTTCCGCACCCAGGCTTAACAATTCTTCTTTGGGTAAATCCTCATAAATTGGCTTTATAACTTTTTGAACTGCTTCAGAAAGAGGCGGTTTATTGTGTTTGAATTGCTCGGCTTTCTGAGCAGCCCGGCGCCCGCTCCGTATACCTGCTCCGTTCCAGGGCCGTAACTTGTGAACCACTTAGAATATCGAAAAATCCTTTGGCACACTTTTTCTAAACATGTTGTAGATTTGATTTAGGAAAAAAAAATCGATTTTTTCGACCCGAGAAACTAGAGGACTGCCTTAATCCCGCTGACGCTACGTGTTACTCCCTCTGACAACACCCGCCGCAACCCGTTGTGAAGACCGTGACATACCTCTGTCATTTTGAAAGATGAATAGAAAAAATACCATGCAACAGCCAAAAGTAGTAATAAAACATACCCTGGGTCTCAAAAATGGTGAAGAAATCTTTCCTTTAAAAAAAGTCATCAAAATAACCATTTTTTTCCTCGCCACCTGAACGAAAGGAAAAACATCCCGCGCAAAATATACATACACGATTGGTGCGAAAGTATCGTAAACAAGCCTCTTCGCATACGTTTTCGCATACGTATTCGTTCTTTATTACATTGGTTTTGCAGATTATTTAAATATAGACAATACTACGTGTGTAAATTACGCGCTGCGCAGCACAACATCGAGAGAATCAGATGCGGGAATATTTCTTCTTTTATTTCCTCTTTCTTCTTTTCGGGTTTCGTATATCTATTTTAATGGAAATCGATATTATATTATCATCGATTTATACTTTTCTTGTAAGGGCGCTCTTTTTCGCATTATATCGCATCGTACAACGCGCTTGCAATGGACTATATAAATTCCCTTTTTCAGATTCCGGGCGGTAAGTGTTTTTTCTTTGTGCACTACGAAAGTCATCCGGAATAATGAGTGTGTGTTGTGTGTATTTAGGTGTATATATATAGCATACGTCTGAACACGCGCACGCGCGCGCGCGCGCGTGTGTGTGTGTGTGTGTGTGTGTGTGTGTGTGTGACAACGATTTTTCGATAAGATTGGAATTCATGCTGCACGATATATGCTTCCGTTTTCACACCTTCGTTTTATACAATGCAGTGAGTGACTTTTTTTTCTAAAGGTGATTGGTTGAATCGTGCACCGCAAGTTACAGGACGCAGCGCAAATACTTTATTTCTTCTTGAGTATGTCATGCGTATGTGTGTATGCGTGCGTGCGCACGCGCATATATACATATGTGCACACACACACACACACATACATACATACACACACACACATACACACACACACACACACACACACACACACACACACACACGCACGCACGCACGCACGCACACTTCTCCTGTATTAATTGAACGGTCATACAGTGAAAAAAATGTACGACAGTAATAGACAATGTGAACATTATTTTCCTCTCGTTCTTTTCTTTCGGGTGTTGCGAATACGGCGAGTAAAAGTTCGACATCAAAATTGCGACAAGCTCCAATACGTGTATACGTATATGTATATGGTACACTTAAAAATAATTTCAGTTTACTGGCTTACACCAGGTTGAAATTTTTGAACATATAGATTTTTGGTTTACGAGTGATTCTCAAAATATAACATTTGAAAAAGATTATCTGAAAAATTCACGTCGATCGGTCGAAAATTGTGGGAGTGTGGGCGTTTATAGGTAGGTTTCACGTACCGGCGAACTTTAAACGCGTTCTTCTCGTAACGACTTTTCTTCAATTTCCGTACACTCTAGCTCAAAAAGTTTCTGACCCATCATTTTACAAAGTGATAGTTTCTTTATATAATTACGCACGATGTGAACTTAAATTTGGGGTAATCTTATTGTTGGGATTATATTTTTTATAGTAAACAAGGTTATAAAATCATGGCAAAAATCATATACCCTTTTGTTTAAACACCTCTAAAAAAATGCAATTTTCAATTTTTTGGTCAAAGTTAGGTTCATATAGAAGGAAACTATATTCTTAAAGTAATCTTCACGCCGTATTGATTTGCGATAAAAACTGTGGCCTCCAGAGTGTACACAAACAGCAAAGTCTGACGGCGACCTTCGATGAGCGGCAGGTTATATATTCCAAATTTTTAGAAGAAATGCTTCGAAAAAATTAAAATGTTTGTTTGCAAATATGTATAAAATATTCCCAAAGTTTGAATAAATTCTATTCATTCTTTCCTTGTAAAAAAAATCGTGAAAATCACTTAAAAAAACGTACTCGCAAACTGTTTTCCCGTCTTGAAGAGGGGAAAAAAGATCAGAATATTTGGCCTCTTAAAACGTAATATTTTTCTACTGAAACATTTTTCATTACTATCCGTACCGGATTTCAGTCTAGTAAAGCTTTATCCAACTAACCATGTACACAAAGCCAGGTATATTTAAAAATCCGGCAACTCGGCACAATTTCGTAGTCCCTAAACCGGAAGTTCCCTAGCCCCGCACATATGGGCTTCGTAATTTCGCAACGTCCTTCCATATCCATAATCGAAATTGTCAATTCAATCTATATATATAAAAGGCAATGGCCTGACTGACTCATCATCGCCCAGCCCAAACCGCTGAATGTAGAAACTTGAAATTTGGAGAGGGTGTTGATTTTATATTGGAAGCATCGTTTAAGAAGGGATTTCTCGAGATTCAACCCCTAAGGGGGTTTGTTTGTATGGGAAATAATATTTTTATGGTCAAATTTACTTGAAAGCTGGTCTTAATGCTCTGTGACACAATTGATAAAACACGTATTTCGCCGTTTTTTTTTCTTCAAAATTCAACCCTTAAGGTCAAACACCACTCTAGGATTTTGGAAAAAATCGTTTTTTTTTTGCCTAAAAAAATACTTTAGGCTTATAAAGACTATATGCAGGTGGTCCTGTAGCGAAAACATTTTTTTTAAGGTTCAATTATCGATTTTGCCGCAGCGCCTCGGACTTCTTTCAGGCGCCTCGTACAACTTTAAACGCGTTTTCCTCGAAACCACTTTTTTCAAACTGGGAGGACGGTTTACTCGAATACATTTGCATGGATCGATTTGAAATTTTGATAGTAGCTTCACAATTACATTCTGTATGGGAGTAAGGAGCCGTTTTTTAAAAATTAAATGTAAACTTTTTTTATAAACAATTTATTGCTTATTTTTTAGGCAAAAAATCGATTTATTGCTTTCAAAGTGCGCTATTTTTTCAAAATTGATAAAGAAAATCTCTATGGGGCGTAGTCCTATAGCTAATAATATATAGATTATAATTTTGTTTGGTTTTTGTTCCAGATTTTATACTTTACCAGAAAACCGTCCTCCCGTAAAGCCATTTGTAAGAAAACACGGTTTTCAAGATGGGCTCTGTCACCGCCATTTTGTATGATAATTATCATACATTTTTTTTATACTACTTAATGCGTGTTAAATAAACCCTCTGAAAAGAAATCCTATTCCTTTTTTCATACTCCCAAAATAAATTGTCAAAGTTAGGCCTTATTTTCTGCCGCTAGAGCGGTTTTGTCCGTTAAGGGGAGAGCAAAGTTTGTATGGTAAAAGAAAAATAACTGGTCAGTTTTACTTGACACTTAGTATCAATGCTCTTCAAAACAATTCTACGTGTTCCTTAATGAAACACTTCAGGAGCACATTTCATTAAGGAGCATTCGACACAAATACGTGCGAGGGAAGCCGCGGGTGGACAGTTAGTAGATTGTAATTGCCTCGCCACTTGTCTCTATGGACAAAATAAATTGTTCGAAACTTGCGGAAAGTTGGACGCCGAACTTTGACTCGCGGGGTTTGCGACGGAGGAAAAGAAAGAAAAAAATAGTCGTTAACACATACGAATAAATAATTGGTGTGATGCCGTTCCGAGAGAAGTACGCGAGGCTGCGCATGGAAAAAATAAAAATGAAATGAAAAGGAGACGTACACGATTCGCCATTCAACGTAATACTGTTGCTTTGAGGGAAAAAAAAGAAAAAAAAAAAAATCAGTACTCTCGATCGCCACATCTCGGCTGTCGAGATAAAATAATCGTATGATAAACGCAAATCTCTCTCTCTCTCTCTCTCGTGTCATTCTTATTCTCCTTCAAAACTTTATATAATTTCTTATCTTTATAGTAATACGTGACTTAAGAAACTACGGTCATAGAAAAAACGCGACTTCAAGTATAAATATTATTCGGCTGCATAATCAGCGAGTGAATTCGCCCGGCTGAGTTCTTTCAATTATTTCGAATAGTATCGTCGTTGGTGGGCCGGAAGAGACTGCGAGACAAAATTGCGCCCAGCCTTCATTTTTCTCATTTTTTTCTTCCTTTTCCCTTAACGAAGAACACACAATTGGGACATTTTTTTTAATTGCGTCGATTTCTTTCTTAACCAGCGCGCAAGTTGCGCTTGGGAAAAAAAAACAAAACAAATATTAATCTCAATGAGGTCTCTCCAACAACGGACGAGGACGACTATACGAGACCTGCGGTGCTCTTATTTCGTTCTTAAATAATTATTTTTCGTTCTCGTTGCGAGATCATTTACATGCACAATTATTTATATAAACTTTCGCTCTCCCTTCCTCTCTCTTCCTTTCATCTACATGCATCCTATCTAAACGACGATTATAATTTTAGTCGCTGATCCGCAGCCCGGAGATCTCCCGGTGATTTTAAGGGAGGAGATACCATTGGGCCAGGAAACAATTTGCTGATTTTCATGACTTTTTTAAAAAAAAAAAAAGATTTTTTATTGCAAAATATAGCCATTTTTTTTCCGAATATATATTTTATGTTCATACCTTCGTGCCGTACGTCCGCCATTTTTCAAGACTACTAAACAAAAATACCATGTAACAACCAAAAGTAGTAATAAAACATAGCCTAAGTCTCAAAACTGGCGGAGAAAACTTTTCGTTAAAAACAAATCATGAAAATCACCCATTTTTTCCTAGCCTAAAGGTATCTCCACCTTCAACGTCGTAACGAATGCGTGACAGAGCGAGTGTTCAGGTATTTGACCGTGCGATGATAACTGTGAAGTGAAAAAATCGACAGCGTGCAAGACGTTGAGCATATTTATTAATAATAATAATAATAATAATAATAACGATAGTGGTTCGAGAAATTTATCAACGAACTGTTAAAAAAAATTACCATTATTTTGGCTATAATAATAGCAGTAGAGAAAAAGTTAATGCGAAACTGTCAAAAAAACAAAGGTTTGACTTTGATTTGGTAATAATGATACAAGTTCTTTACGTTTGCTGGGGCACTAATCATAGCGATGAAAAAGTAAATGAAATTTTTTTAAGTACTTTCTTTGAGACGTTTTATAATAATAATACTAATAGTAATAATAACGATAACAAAATCGACCTAAATCTGTCAATAACAATAAAATGAGAAGAAAAAAACGTGTGACCAAATTGTTGAATCGACGGAAAGCTCGGGTTTGGACATATAATAATAATAATAATAGCATAAAAACCGGCAAAAGGGTGTACCATGGAACTCAGGAAATTAAAAAAAAACAATATAATAATACGAAAAAAATGAGAATTTGTGTTAAAAAATGTAATTTGTTTGCATAATAGTACGAAATGATATAAGGTTTATTTGGGTAATCGTTTAAAAAATAGTAGGGAAAACGTTTTGTAGAAATTCTCGAGCAGTCATTTTTTTTAGATTTTTGCAGGTGGCAATAATAATAAAGGAAAAACAGTTTTTCAACAAATTTGCCTATCTTTTAAAACAATACTCAATATTGTTTAGTATTATTGCCCATTGATATTATTATTATGCGAAGTGATACCAATATTGATCTGACAAACAGAAAAATCAAATTTGCTGCCCATTTGACCAGCAGACGCGTTTAAGAAAAAATTACTTTACAACTTTTTGACATTACTATTATTATCAATATGCTAGCAACGTTTTCGAGAACGTTGCGTTATTGTTCGTTCATTTTTTTGTCGCATCGCCAACTACCAAAATTACCACCGAATAACAGGTTTGGGCACGACTGTGCATACAGGAAATCGACGAGCTTATGCGGATCCTTCATTGAACACTCTCGTCGCGGAGGAGCGGAGCTACCACCCAACCCCCTACTTTTGCACTTGGCAAAAAAAATCTCTACGCCTCACCGACGCTCCGCAATTTACAAAGCAACGCGTTCGATATTCTTTCGGAGGGGAAAAAACATTTGGGAGAATCCGAAGCAGGCGATTATACGACGCTCGAAAAAAAGGGATTTTTTTCGCGATGTCCTGTACACGTTGGATAAATTGGAACACGAGGATCGACGGCGGTAGAAAAAAATTCGGAGAATTTTTTTTTTATTGAAAATCAAAAGTGACACGACTTGAGTACGGGGCCGCAGCTCAAAGCAGTCGAAACACATTTTGAGACGTCGAATGATTATGGGATTTTTTTTGTCGTGCTCCTCATAACTCGTATATTCAACGGCGCTTCGAACGGCCTCGCGGACTTCTGAGATTTTTTTACGGTCTGATTGAGTGCCGGTAATTTTGGAAAGTAGTCCAGGCAATAAGCATGGCAGTAAGCACGATATATATATATATATATATATATATATATATATATATATACACTGGAAAAAAAATTCAGTTGGTTTAACAAAATGTATCTTTAAATACGTTCAACTTGATTTTTGATTGGCATAACAAACATTTTGTTAATCTAACGATAGTTTTAGTGGTGTGAACTGTAGCTTATTAGCAACAGTTCACACCACTAAAACTATCGCTAGATTAACAAAATGTTTGTTATGCCAATCAAAAATCAAGTTGAACGTATTTAAAGATACATTTTGTTAAACCAACTGAATTTTTTTTTCAGTGTATATATATATATATATATATATATATATATATATATACACACATACATATATATATATCCGCAAAATTGGTCTAAGGGTAATTGAATGTCGCTGAATCGAATGGCGATAATAATTTTGCAATCAACCCCCGAGAAAATGTTTAAAAAGTTTTAAAGCCCGTTTAATCCGGAACCTAATAATTTTATCGAAAAATGTGTCAAACAAAAGTTGTTCGGGAGATAAAAGTACGAAAAAAGGTATTGAACATTTATCTTTGGATCTTCAAAAATAAGGGAGAAAAAAACGAAAAACCATTCAATTAGGGGACGAAAGCCTCAAAGTTAAAAAAAAACATCAAATTCGTAAATATCTCAGCCTTTTTGTTACACATTGCTTTAGTAATAATTAATCTAACTTTCTAGAGATGTTTTTTAATTTTTGTGTATTGTATAAGTATTCAATAATGATGAATAAACATTGACAAACTTACTGGTTGAGGATCACTGTCAGAAAGACACGGACTATATGGTTATAGCTATACGCGCATGCACGCAACGCGCTCCAACGAGTATCTTCCGTCCCTTACACTCCCAGTGGTGCTTGCAAATTTTCACTCGTTTTTTCCCCCTGTTTTTGAAGATACGAAGACGAACGTTTAATACTTCTTTACGTTATTTCATGTCCTATACAACTTTTGGTTGACATATTTTTCGATAAAATTATTAGGGTCCAAAATAAACGGTTTTTAAACATTTAAAATATATATTTATCCATTTGCTCGGTGGCTGATTGCAAAATTATTATCGCCATTTGATTCAGCGTTATCCAATTACCCTTAGATCGATGTTGCGTATTTTTATCTAAAAAGTGCTTACTTTCGAAATTTTTGCTGGACTAAAGTATAAATTTTCCCCAGGCTCATTTATTGGTTTTCGACTCCTGCAGAAACCGCGACCGGATTCGTCGTGTCACTGACAGAAACCCATTTTTTTTTTAAATTAAAAGGGGTATTAAAAAACAGAAAGAGACGAATCCGTTGCTATTAGTTATTCCCAACGTGACTTGAAAAATTGCGTGATCAAAATTGTGACAGATTCATTTTTTCGGGGCTGCATAAATGTTTTTTTCCTCCTTCACGAAAGGAATATTGCGATTCGCTATGACAATTAAATAAATTAAAAACGTACGAGCGCTTGTACGTGGACGTAAACATTGTGTCCCGTATACTTTACAACGTTTCGAGGGCCGGAGACGTTTCCGGTTTATTATCCATTTAGGGGAGAAATGGTGTGTGTATGTGTGTATATATATATATATATTTTACAGTTAAAACGCGTTTTTTCCTAGTAAAAACTAGTTCTAACCGAACGCCTTCGTTACAACTAGTTTTTCCTACTTGGAACTAGAATTGACTGATAAATAAATTTGAATGTTAATTAAAACTCTTCGTTTGACGAACAAATCCAAACAAACTCGTCTTAACTCGGAACAACTAGTTCCAACGGAATTGATCAGTTAAGATAGTACATGCGAAAAATAATGTGAGACGAAAAGTTTTGTGATTCAATACTAATGTTGTGGAACCCTTCCCTGCATACGTTCGTGAAATATGAAATACGTTGATCATACCGTTATCGAGATATTCGCTCTTGAAATTGGCATTTCTAACACGCGCGTCATAGGACGAGTCCCCCCATAATAAAACTATCACATTTAAGGGATCAGTGTAAAATTTTGAAAAAAATCCATTTTTTTAGCATCATGTGATAGTATGGACGGTTATAAACATGAACCTGGCATCGCCGATCGAACGTAAGTAGACAATTTATATGAAAATTCCGTACGCGAAACTTTAAACACGTTTTTATCGAAATCTCATTTCTCAAAACGGTGTAAACTCTCAAAGGAAGCATTTTCAAGCTATTCCTCTCAAATGTTTACGCAACATTCTTCACGCCATTCTTAATCTTGCTATGGAAGCTTTTTTTTGTTTTTTTTTGTTTTCAACGAAAAACTGTCGAAAAAATACGCTAAATTCGATACTTTTTTTTAACCGCCGACATTTTGTCAATTTTGATTTTCAGAAACCTCCATACTAAGATAGCTCCATACTTTTATACTGATTAATAATCTTTTGACAGATTTTGTGTCAGATAATATTTACGGCCACAACCGTGTACACCGTGAGCACTCCTTTTTTCGAAGATATTTTCAACCGTTAAAAAATGTAAAATAAAAATAAACGTTTCAAAAATTATTTTCTGTTCTTCACGAGCGCTTTGATTTGACAATAAAAAATCAGATTGATTAGAGTATTTTAACCATCGATAAGAAATTCGCGAAAATCTGTTATTTCTTGACCCGTAACACTGTGACGATCACTTAAGGGATAACACCACTCTAGAATTTCGGAAAAGTCGTTTTTTTTTGCTTGAAGATACTTTGGGGTCATAGAGACAATATGCAATTGGTCCTGTAGGGAATTTTTTTTTTAACGTTCACATATCGATTTTGCCGCAGCGTTTCGTACAACTTTAAACGCGTTTTTCTCGAAACCACTTTTTTCAAACTAAGAGGACGGATTGCTCCGTCGCAGGGATCGATTTGAAATTTTGATAGTAGCTTCACAATTACATTCTCTATGGGAGTACGAATCCATTTTTTGATTGAACGTAAACTTTTTTTTATAAACAATTTACTGCTTATTTTTTGGGCAAAAAATCGATTGATTTCTTTCAAAGATCGTCATTTTTTTCAAAATTTGATGAAAAAACATCCCCACGTAGTCCCATACCTAATAATATATAGATTATAATTTTTTTCGGTTTTTGTTCCAGGTCGTATACTTTACGAGAAAACCGTCCTCCCGTGAAGCTATTTGTAAGACAACACGTTTTTCATGATGGGTTCTGTCGCCGCCATTTTGTATGAAAATTATAATCATTTTTTTAAAATACTTTAATAAACCCTCCCAAATCCTATGCCCTTTTTCATACTTCCAAAATAAATTGTCAAAGTTGGGGCTTATTTTCTGCTGCTAGAGTGGTGTTATCCGTTAACCATACACTTTGAATTTACGAGTGCCCAAAGTATGAAATACGTGATGAAACGTTATCAGTTGAATGAGTTGATGCGGACGACATGGCGGCGCTGCGCCTTCCATGAGCTGCTTTTGTAAAACTTTAGTCCTTACAAATCGTTCTTTATAGCGCAGCCGATTTTCCATTTGACTAAATATTCGATTTGTACACTTCACGAGTTGCAAAAACTGCACTGTCAACATCGGTAATAAGTATAGCCAAGGTAAGGGATTGTTTGTGCTCGCCAGCGACGTTGCCACGTGCACGGAGCGTATGTACGAATGTCAGTGTGCGAGCATGCGTATACGCAAATTTTCCAAGTGTTGGCATATGCCCCGGGTAAGCCATGCTCAAAGTTCGCTACCACAAACAAGTAGACCGCTCTAAAACTTATTGTCAATTAATTCACTATGTCATTTTTCAACTTTCATATGTTAACATATTCTTCGTACGTAATTTGGAAGTGAGTCAATTCATTAATTTTCCAAAACGATTGCTCATTTATAAATTCGAACAAATGTTTGCTTTTGAATGGGGCTGCCTCGCGTGTTCTATCTTACAACTATTTCTGAATGAGGTCAAAGTTTCGCTTTGTTTGGGTTTATAAACATGGATTCTAGTTTTCACCAGGAAAAACGTTTTGCATGAAGGCGTTCAATCGGAACGCGTTTGAACTGTAGTATATATGATAATAAATGTGAAAAATGTCGGTAAAACAAGTTTCGTTGGTACCTCGATGTACCCGACAAAAGAGCACGAACATATGTGCTAAGGAGATAAGTATGTATAAATATACACACACACACACACACACACACACACACACACACACACACACACACACACACACACACACACACACACACACACATACATACACATTGGGTGACTCATTTGAAGTGTACCAGGCTGCTGAAGAGCTAAGAGAACTAGGAGGGAGCATATAGTGCTAAGCGAATTAGACGGAAATCCAGTCACAGAAAGTGTCATAAAGGTCATCACCGGCCCTCGATTTGACTGATTTTTCGGCATTGCAGGATGACGTAGATTTTCATTTTTAGCTACTTCTGTTATTCCACGAGCCTGGCAATACACTATGGCTTTTTTCAGCTTTTTTACAATTTTCCAGCTTCGCTTTATTTCTATGAGGTGACGCAAAGTGACCTGACATTTGAATTGATTAATAAAACGTATTATTTATTTGAAAAGTACGAATATTTACATTTTAATCTAACATGGAGGTTGTGTGGAACGCAATATTCGATAAAAGGCCGCCTTATCCATGTTTGCAATCGTTCACTCTTTTGACGAAATTTTCAATAACATTTTGGCATAATTGCGGACTAAAATTTCATCAATGGTGCGTTCAATTGCTTCCTTGAGCTCCGGAATGGTCTGTGGAGCATCGGTATACACTTTATCTTTCGGAAAACCCCAAAGAAGGAAGTCCAATGGCGTTAAATCGCACGATCTTGGTGGCCAATTGACATCGCCGCGGCGCGACATAACACGACCATGAAACTTCGTCTGCAATAACTACATTGTTTGGCCCGCGGTATGGTATAACATTCAACATAATGCGACATTTTGTTGAAAAAATATGCCTTCCAAATCCATGCCGTTTATGCCATTTATCGGATATTGTGTGTGACACATAACCACCATGTTTGTACCTCATATTGAAAAAAAAAAGAATATTCGTACTTTTCGAATAAATAATACGTTTTATTGATAAATTAAAATGTCAGGTCATTTCGAGACGCCCTTCATCATGGGACGTGTTTGAGGTGAACGTATCTGCAGGCTGCGAAAAGTAGCTGAAAAGTGCCGCCTCAAGATGGCTGGCATGACGCACTTCCTTCGCGGTTTCGCCTAGCCTGGGAAGATACACCCAGAGATCATTTTTCGCCCCGCGAAACCAAACAAACTTTGCTCGAAGTAAATTTAATGACGATGCGCAGTTTCCGGGTTTGCAGCTCATAAAACACTCCAAATTGAACACCCTGTTGTATGTACACGCATGCAGGGCAATTCACGAGTACAAAGATTCCTGTAATGGGCAACACGTCATTGCGAGGCAAAATCCTTTTATTAAATGTCGTGCAACGAAAATTCGCCAAGATATTCGCGTTCAAAGTCTGACGCTGACTGAACAATCGCACCGTTGCTCAAAGGCCATTTTTTCTTCTTTAATTATCAAAACACTTGGACTTTGAACGAGAAACGTCAATTTTTGTCGCATTACAAAAAAGGCGTTCCGCTCGAATAACAGAGCCGTGCTCACAAATGGAACTCCAGTAGTTGCGAATCAACCTGCGACGCATGAGACTGCGCTCATTCGCGATCTCTTCATTTTTCCCCGTCCGTACGACTCTAACTACGTGAGTACGGGCCCGAAGGGGAGAGAAGATGAGCGGAGCTAGGAAAGTGCACGAATTCGACGGTTGATTGGTTGCTTTTTTTCTAGCTTCGCACAGCTCCTCTCCACTTTGGTCAATTGTCGCCCTGACTCAACTACAAATGGCGTATTAATTTCTAAGTGCTAAAACTCGTCCTTCGTTTCAATCGAGGAAAATCTTGGCGAACTTGGCGATCTCCCCATCGCAGGGCAGTGTTTAAGATTGCACGTATAAATATATAATTCGGCACTCGCGTAACCCCCCCTTTTCCAAAATTCGTAATACCAAGTGGTATCTTATAGGTTATGAATGGCAGTACGCGTTCGCTCGTAGCGGAAAATTAATGAAATCCGAACGAATCGATCGCGCGAATAACGAAGATTAAAAGGACGCGAAATGTTCGTCTTCTTTTTTTTTTTTTTTTTTTTTCATCGGCACCGTCGAGGAAGGGGCGACGTCGGGCGTGTGACACAGAGCGGACGGAGAGGGCCGCGCATTTATTCATATGCAAGTCTCGAGGACGAAACGAGCGTGGCTCGTGTCTCAGAAAGCCTCGACGAAGCTCGCCGGAAAGAGGCCGGTGCGTCCGGTCCTCTGTTGGGTACCCTTGTACCAGCCATCGTCCCGCTTCTTGTGCACGTAAATTATGTCGCCGACACGGAGTTCCAGCTCGAACTCACTGTTGGGCGGATACGGCACGATGCAACGAAATCTGTAGACACGCTCGCTGCGAACACAACGCGTGGGAAGAAGGGTTGTTTTTGTCATCAGTTGCTCGTTTCGAGACATGGTTTTCGTTTTTCTTTGAAGGGTTGATATGAAGTTATTCGGCGTGTGGAAAGCCTCGCGACTGACAAATTAAAATTGGAGTTTGTGACTGTGACTGGAAAAAATGATCTTTTTGTTTGAAAAAGTTTGCTCTATATGGATAATTATTCAGATACATAAACCAAGTATAAAGCAGCTTAGAAAAATTCTTGATTCGATAAAGTGATAAGGTTTTGGTTTGTTATGTTAATTTATAAGTCTCGCCAGAAAGATTATTTGTAGATTAATATCTAGTTGGATAGAATTTTCGTCGTAAGTTTGTCTTTCTTTGAACCGCATATTGTTTGGTTTTAGCCTGTGGCAGAAAATTCAAATTAAAAACCATAGCAACAATTTTCTTTAAAAATGGCGGAGGTATGACACAGTTTTCTAAAAATGCATTTTCAAAACTGACGTTTCGTATAGCTAAAAAACTAATTGACTGATTATGATGAAATTTGGTATAAATCTTTCTAACCTTAATGTCACATGACCCTAAATGTTTGTGAAATTCTTTTTAAGTATTTATTATCGCAAAATGTAGCCACTTTTTTGGAAAATTCAATATTTTTGTTTCAGAGCGTACGATTTAATCGATTTTCAACTTTTCTCACTTTTTCTTGAATCATATTCTGCGTATGAGTGTTAATGAAAGAAAGAACTTGGTTGGTTTTTTAAAAATGAATCCCCCCGACGTTATTTGTCACGCCGTCTGACAACGTTCGCCGCAACCCGTTTCAAAGACCGTGCCATGCGTGCGCCATTTTTTAAAAAACAATTTTTTTTAAAAACCACGTAACAGCCAAAAGTAGTAATAAAACATACCCTAAGTCTCAAAAATGGCGAAGGAATGAAAGGCGAACATACCCTAAGTCTAAAAATGGCGAAGGAATAAAAATGGCGAAGGAAGGAATGATGATGAAAATTATCTTTTTTTCCTCGCCTCCCTTGAGGCCGGAGCCTGCATTAGAAGGTCCAAAAAACCGTTTTTTTTTAATTGCTTTAATCGATAGATAAACTATCCAAGAATATATTTACAAAGTTACAGAGGCCTGAAACATGCAGAGAAATATTTTCAAAGATACAAGGCCAAAAGCAGAAAAGCGATTGATATTTGATATTGATATTTCCTCCTATTGAAAACTATAAAGTGCGTTTTCTCCAGTTTTCATTTTCACGATTTTTCCAAATTGGCGGGCGTGATAGCAAATAAACTTAACGACCTATTGAATCAAACCAAAGTTTATTTTCTTCAGTATGAAAATCTCTTCTAAGTGCATTAAAAAGGTCGTTGAAAAAGTCTTTTAAAATAATTTTCATAGCACGTTAGTGTTTTTTTAACACATTTTTTTTCGGACCTGAGAAACGTTATAATTTCACGATTTTTTCAGCTTTTTCTTAATTCACCCAGAAGATAAATATATGACGGTTGAACATTTTATTGGCTTTTTGCTTCAGTCAAGAATTACGAGCTGCATCTTTCCCGCTGATTGGGGACTGCAGTCATTAATTGTTTCATGTTGAAAACATTTTTTTTATACATTGCAAATATACATGAAAACATACCTCAATTTTTGCAGGGCTCACTTGTCCTTTTCCCGTCTAAAAAAATTCCCGAAAAAACGCTTTTTTGGACCCTCCAATTCAGGCTCCCCCGCCTTGACTATTGTTAGTGAGCCTTCGAGAAACCTCTTAGCAATGTGACGAAAATGAGATTCTCGTGCCACTTTTTTGTCCGCAAAAATATTTGATAGATTTATCCTATGTTAGTATTGCGGTTCTTGATGTCACTGAAGCCGAATCTGATATTAGATTTTCAAATTTCAAAATGGCGGATGCAAATTCGAAAAGCAGTTTGATTTCGATGAAAATAAGCAGTCTCCGAGTTTGAAGGTCGCTGAATTCGAATCTGATGTAAAATCAAATGTTGAATATTAATAATGACGGTTGCAACATGGTGAATGGAAATAAAAAAATTGTTAGATTTCAAAGGATGATTGTGTCTGTTGGTGTTTGAGGTAAGATTCGACACCATACCCTAAAAATTCGATACGCCGTTCGTGTTGTCAAGTAAAATACCAAAATTCTTCTTTTTTTCTTGTCCAATCTCAAAACTGAAGGTAACAAAATTGAGAAATACAAAAATCCTGAAGATACAAACAATGAAACAAAAAACCAAAAAACAAAAATACCCAAATTACAACAAGAAATATTGTTTGAAAATTATAAGTATTAAACAAAACAAAAACAAAAATACCCAAATTACAACGAGAAAAATTAATACAAAAATTATAACAAGAAAAGTTCTTTAAAAATTATAAGTATTAAAAATATTCTTTTCCATTTATTATTATGGATAATAGTTTGCCATAAGTGGTTTACTAAATCTTGATCTTTCATAATGTGTCAGATCTTTAGAGTCAGGGCTCAAATTCGAAATTCGCGACGACAAATATCTACCTACAAATATTCGTCGAAAACAACTTTGTTATTTTGCATCCGCCATTGAGAGTTTCGTAAATCTGATTTTAGATTTCAATTGGACGACCTCAAAAACCATAAGACACTTACGTTCGTCGAAATCAAACTATTTTTCAATTTTGCATCTACTATATTCGATTCGCTATTTGAAATCGTGAAAATGTGATTTCAGATTCGAATTCTGCGACCTCCAAAATAGTAGAATAATTATTTTCATCAAATTGGTACTATTTTTCAAATTCTTATTCGACATTTAAAATTTAACAAAATCTGATTTCAAATTCGCATTCAGCGACCTCAAAAACCATAATTTACCAAATAACAGTCATACAGGTATAGTAAAAACATGTTTTTTTAAGTGCCCAGATATGTGTCATAACGCAAAAGTGGCACGACTTATTTCTGCCCATATGTGTGTCACGTCAGCCAAGGGTTCAACTGTTGACTGAAAACGGATAGCTAGTTTTGCACCGAAAATTCGTAGACTCAAGGGGTCTGCATAAGCTGGAAATTGAAGAAAGAAAAAAAGAGGTTTTTTGCATACTTTTCGTATCTTAGAGTCGTAACTCCAATTTGCAACAAAGATCGCGTAAAAGTTCCAACAATTGACCACGTTATAACGATTTTTGTGCAGGCCCCGATCACGACGGTGAACCATTCCCCGCTGCGATTAACCTTTTTTTCTTTTGTAAACAAAAATATTGAAAATCGACCTGCGCTTTGAGCTCCAAATTTACGCAGACCCGTTGACTCTTCTGTCCATTGGCTGAAAACTGTCAACCCTCCCAGCTATTAACGTATCAACAAAGAGCTAAAACTCTCATCGCGTGTCATTTTTTCCATCCCTCGAATTCACAAACGGATTGTTGTCGTATTTCGTCGGCGATTTCCAGGACTAAATCGGCATATTATTGGCAGCAGTTGCGAAAAAGTCAAATGATCTACCGTTCACGTGAGACTTGCTGCTTGCTCTCCTTTCCCATTCCCGCGTCCAGGGAGTTGCTCTTACGATGATGACTTCCGATCGTCGTTCCGACCACTCCTCCCGCCTCGCTGGATCTACCGAAAAATGCGCATTTCCACGGTCAGTAAACGGCAAAAAAAAGCGGGGAAAAAATAAAATTCAATAACTAATTGCCCATAGGCAATAACGAAATATCCAGTCGACTCCGTACACAATGAGAAAGTTTTGCACGTTGTTTATTGCTTGGCTTTCCCATAGAGGTTTTTTCTCATCAGAGGATAGCGCTTCAATGAAGCGCCTTTAGAGTCAATAAAAGAAAATTCAGCAGATGAAAATTCCTTGATAATTTCAACGAGTTACTCAGCGGAGACGAAGATTTCGTTGAAAAAGATCGTTGAGCGAAGCAACTTCCGTCGAGTTCTCAAGTTCATTTTTAATATTACGCTTGCTTCCGATACTTCGATGCTTGGAAAAAAATAAAAGAAAGTGTGCAAAGCATGCTATGAAAATGCGATAGTGCACGAAAAATACTGTTAAAAAAGCTCTTGACGATTGGCTCTTGACGTTTGCGACGGAACAGACAAAAAGTTCGCAATTTAGCACAAAAAAGCCATTACAAAAAATTGTTTTTTTTCTTTTCAACCGCTCTTTCAACCAATCACAATCAAGGCTCATTCCTCTTTTTATTTTTCAATTTTCCTTTATCATTTTTTTTTTTCACCTCTAATATTGACAGTGACGAGCGATGGAAAAAAATTGCAAGCATTGTCGAGCGCTCGATTACCGTGCAGTTGCCGCCGAAAAATATTAGCGTGCCATACACATTATTAAAAGCTGAAGGGAAAAGAACACCAACGAAACGGTGAAAGCGTAATCTGCGATCTTACGCAGATTTCAATGGCGATAAAGCACACGGCGGACTTTCCAGAAGATGAGGGTCGATAAAGAGATCGAACATTCGAAAATTCATTTCTAAAATTAAACGAGGCATGTCCATTTTCGAGTAGATTTTTAAGTAAAAAATCCATCAAGATCTTCTTTTATAATGGTTTTTTATTTAAAAACAACAGAACCGTAGGAATGTTTATTTCAATTAAATCAAAGTATCGTGTATACTGTATATAATGTTCATGCAATGAAACAAATAAAATGTCGCTAAAATGTTGTTTCAAATAATAATAAGATTACACAGGCCAACGGTAGTTTTGGTGTCGGCGATATTTGAAGTTGATTTCATATGAATTTGATGCCCTGAATGCAAATATGGGATTAGTTTTTGTCTAGGAGCTCACATTTCTATGATATAACATTTTAGTGAAATATACGTTACACTATTTCAAGGTAAATCCATGGATCAAATAAAAAAAAAACTAAACACCAAATTTTTATTATTATATTTAGGTTATCTTTCTAACAACTGTCTTCTAAGCACAAATATCACCCGAGGCCAGGGGGGGGTCATACTCGTATACAGGGTGTCCCTCTTATCTCTGTGTGAAGGTCACCTCCACTTTTTAAAATGGAATGGTACATTTTTTTTTCAACCATCTTGTCGAGCATCTCAAGCCCAATAAAAAACATTAGGGTGTCAAAGTCGCCCAAGGTCATTCAAGGTCACATATTCAAATGTAATACAAATCTCATTGCAATTTGTGGCTTATCGCAATTCGGCACGGGTTTACGATTCCATATTGGGCAATGCGTATCAGCCCGAAAAGCTCTCTTTCCCGTGTAAAGAACACGCCGATAATGTTCTTGTATTTCCGCGTAATTTAATGTTACGTAACGATGCTGAGGGAAAAAACGATAATCTGGATAAGACAAAAAATTATCCAAGTAGTATTTGACGTAATGAAAGATTAATTTTAAATTAAATAATTCTTATTTGTGTACATTCAATAAATATTTTTATAATACAATAATACTTTGATATGTGTAAATATCCTATCCCTTCCCTTGTGAAAATGTACTCTGGAATTGTAGCGTATTAATAATGAATAATCCAATCGCGTCGTATGCGCCGAATGCAGACGCTGCACGAGCGAAGTGGGATTAGCGAGGGTGACTACTAGCGCCCCTCGTGGAGAAGGTCAATAAGGGGGACACGATATTCGAGGAGTGTCACCCCTGTGCGCGAGGTCAACTTTGATCTACCCTGCACGCAGAGAACTCACAAACTAACCTCAACTCTAGTTGAAGCGTTAAAGGTCACTCAAGTTACGGGATGCTTTCGCCATCTGGTGGATTTTCCTAGAACTAACTGGATGTCAGACTGACAATAGGGCAAATATACGAGAACCAATCCTTGTATAGGTGATTTAGAGCGGCACATTTTGTGTCGACTGGCACGTTAAAAAAAAACACTGATCAAAAAAAATAGAGTGGATAGAGAAAAACTGATATCATATTTAGTTTCAGCGTCCCAAATATAGCTAGAGTCAGTTCTGAAATCCTAGGCACCAAAAAAATGTATTTCTCGTAGGCCTGTGTTAGTAAAAGAATATTATACATCCATTTTTCACTTGAAAAGAGTTTAATAAAAATAAAAACAAAAATATATAAATCTCGACACCATTTTCACGTAAAATGCAGAAAAAGATCAACGTTTCTTCATTAATATGACAATTGAATTGTTAAACATCCAACCTCTCGAAATATATAAATTTTGTTTAAATCATTTAAAAATCATTGAAAACAATAATCCGCTGAGGGCGAGGACGGCTGCATACTTTACCTCTGGACAAAGGACACCGGCAACGAGGGTCGTTCCTTGTTCTTAATTCTCTGTGAGGTCGTAACGTGGCCCTGTACAGTGCCTGGATACAAACGTTGATGATTCGTCAGGCTATTTAAATCCTGGCTCGGTCCGACCTGTAGCAATTGACTCGGGCAAGATCCCGATCTGATCGAAGGGCCCGTTAAAAAGACCCGGGACATTAGAAGCGCGATATAGCATTGCTTCTAGCTCTACTTTCCCCCTCCTTACTTTTCTTTCATCTCCTTTGGTATCACGTTTTTTCTTTCTTTCTCTCGCTTCTCGACTAGACGATGTTACGCGCGAATGTCTCATTTTGTTTTGAGGTCAAATTAGACTGGCTGTTTTTAAAATTGCCAAAAAATTGTGATAAAATAATGATAAAATAGAATAAGATAATCGATAAGGGTAAAAAACAACACACGCACACACACAAGCACAGTGTTAGGCACGACGAGGGTGACACACGTGCGTTTTGTTTGTTTGTTCTTTTTGGGATACGAACATTCAAGACACTACAGCACACGAGCGGCGGCCCCCCTCCCACGGTCTCTAGTGCCCTTACCGTACGTGCACAGCGTCCATCGAGGCGACCAAGTTACCGTCGTCGAACACCGGATTGTCCATCGAGTACGGTGTGGGCGGGGGAGATTTGGACTTTTTGTTGATGTTGGTGAGCCGGCGCATCAGCGAAACGCCCTTCTCCTTCTTCTCCTTGGGCTTGTGGAAAACGAACGCAGAGTTCGAGTCAATTTCGCTCGAGTAGGGTATCAACCCTGCTCGTTGGGGGAGAAAAAAAAAATTTTCAAGTGAGAAAAAACCGACGTGGGATCTTACTTTTTCGCAAGTTTTGGCGTTCGTGGAATTTGGAGAGGCAGCTGACGCAGTTGGCGCCGCTGAGCTCGAGACTCGCAGAGTGCTGTTGGGACTTCTGTTCATGTCGGAAGAGGCCAATGTGGCCGCTGGAGAGTTCGGCGTTGCCGGCGGCGGGAGCATCGTTTTTCCGGGCGAGGCTGCGCGGGAACAAATAATATGCACGGTAAACGGCGTGGCGATATTCGGACAATTTTTCGCCAATGGCGGAGCCAGGTTTTGCAAAGGTTTGCTTCGAGTATCAAATTATTGGATTTCGGATCGCGATCTCGCTCCCTTAATTCTTTTATTAACTATCGACTAAAGGGTGTCTCAATACGGCCGGACATTTTAAATTGCGCGCCATTTTTTTTGTCGCGGACATAGAGAATCAATCTTTGACAACTGGTATCAGAAAGTATTGCGGTTTAGTCATGGAGAATTGCAACACCGAGCAATGCATAAAAATTGGGAAAAGTCACTACAAAAATGGTGAACATTTTACAGAGGCAGTTCGATAAGTTCGCACTGCGGGCGAAACAATGCAGTTATTGCAGACCAAGTTTCATGGTCGTGTTATCGCGCGCCCCCGCGATGTGAATTGACACCATTGGACTTCTTTCTTTGGGGTTTTCTTGAAGGAAAAGTCTATGCCAATGATCGACAGACGATTCCGGAGCTCAAGGAAGCAACTAGCCGCACCAATGTTATTGAAAATTTCGTCATAAGAGTGAACGTTTGTAAACAGGGACGAGGCCATCATTTATCGGATATTGTGTTCCACACATAACCTCCATGTTTGTACCTTACATTAAAATAAAAGTATTCGTACTTTTCTAATAAATAATACGTTTTATTAATAAATAAAAATGTCAGATCATTTTGAGACACCCTTCATTATTATGAAATCTTCTATTGACGTTTCTCCATTTTACTCCCATTTATTTTGGGATTCCTTTATCTTAAGGCCGTTGTCCAGTGTAATGGATCGAATTTTTTTTTAACTCGAATTTTCCGAAAGTATAATTTCTTTCGAATATTTTTGTTTTGAGCCATTGAAAAATCGAAATTTACCCAAGTAATGGACATGCACGGCGCGCACGACCTTTTTCGAGCGCCCTATCCGCCTGTTGTCTATTGAGATTTATTATTATTAATCGCGGGGTACCTGGAAAACCCCGAATGAGTGCCCGAAAATCGCAATCCTCAAATATTAATGAGCTCTTTGAGCGAGAAGGTGTGATGTATGGTCCTGAAATCGCAGACTGCGTGATATTTCGAAAACTAATCGGCCGATTCACTTCAAATTTAAGCCACATGTAGTGTACACCGGTGTCTATTACGTATACTAGAATCAACTCGATAAAAATATACTGACTATTTTTAACATGCATCATAATTCATAAGTACTGCATGAAAAACCGTTATGTTCGGTTACACCGTCGCCATACTTTCGAAACATTTTTTTCTTGTTCATTCTAGTAAGCGTAATAGCGACATTCTTACAGATTAAAAATTTTTCGAATTTTGTGTTTCAGGCCACTAGAAGCTGAGATATGCCCAAAAAACGGCGGCATCCATTTTTCCTAGTCATATTTAATATACGTGTGACTTTGTTAATAATAAACATTTTTCAATCCGCAAAAACGTATGTTCTTCATTTCTTGTTTAATAAACCACAAAAACTCGAAATGTCATGCCTGATAGTTTTCGGGAAAAAAAAATTCCAAGAATGACTACGTTTCTCTGTCTTCACACTAGCCTTAACGGACTACATCTAGGTGGGTCGAAAACTGAATTTTCCAAAACTATTTCAATTCGATAGTATCACCTTTTAGCTATATTCTCGGAAAATTTTATTGAAATATTCTTAAAATAGAATGAGCTGCAGCTTTAACAGTCAGCCGGGCGAGTGGTAGTAGCACCATACTCGAAACTTTTAAATAAATAAATAATAAACTAAAAATAAACTTTTAAATAAATCCAATACCGGAAGTTCAAATTAAACTTGATATTACATAAAAATTAGGTCAATAAGCGTAACTTTTTCATTGGAAAACTACAAGCATTGGATATTATTGGATATTACAATAATATCCAATGGATATTATTGGACATTGGATATTATTACAAGTGTTAAATATGTAAATCTGATTATTTTTAATCTAAAGGATTCATACTGTTATATACACTTTTGTAGCTACCGGAAATTGGGATTTTGCATGTCGTCTCGAAATTCCTTCACAAAAATACGCTACTTTAACATTGTTTTTTCTATAATAGGTCGATAACCTTCCCTGAAATTTGACACAGACGATTATTAATATATTTAGTAAAGCTGAAGAAAAAAAAATCGATACTCCCATGGATTGAAGCCTGGCGATGGGATCACCGTGACGTGTTTTTCTCTTCTAAGTAGGTGGACATGATATCTCGAGAACCATTTGATGGATTGTTTACAAATTTGCAGGAGATATCATGAGAAACAGGGAAAAGTCGTTGACTATCTCACTTATTTTCAAATCGATTTTCATTTTTGAATAGTTACGTAAAAATTACGATTTCTTTTTTCCGTAAAGTTCGTATGCTCGAGGTTCAATTCGTCGCCACGATGTTAAAAAAAAGACAATTTAAAAAATCGACGATCGTCAACGACTCGTATTCATCGTTAAGTTGAATGACCCGTTTAGGTTTTAGATTTCCGATGCACCGTTTGAGCTGGAAAGCGTGCACCGCCAAACGTTTCGAACAAAATTTCGTCATCTGCCAGCGGTCATGTTTTTGTTTGTCTGTATTTTCTGGTGATTTTTTTTAAAGCTCTGCGATATCTGTACTTTGGTGTTAAAAAAAAATGCGTTTTCTTGCCACAAAGCGTTGGCCAGAAAAACAATCGGAATTTGGCCATTTTTTGGGCCTTTAGGTAGATGTAACCAGATGTAAACCAGAAACTCTCAACTACAGCAATAGCCTGATAAAATGAGGACGAACCGATGCTGGCGCTGCTCATGACGGCGCTATGACTGCGTCCAAGAGGATTGGCCATGTGTTCGCCGAGCCTGGGTGGACTCTGCCCCTGGGCCTGTCCGTGCCACGAGGTAGAGACCGCGGGTGCGGGGCTAACGGCCCGTGGCGGAAGTTCCGGCGGCGGTAGCGATCGCATGTTGTAAGTTTGATGCGGCGGCCCGACGCCTGCGCCTCCTTTGACCTTGGTGTAGGTGACGGTGAGCCGCGGCTCCGTGCTCGTTTGGGAGGTCGAAAGCGGCGACGCGATCGCGCTAGTCGTCCCCGTTCCACGGCAAACGCCGCCGCCCCCACCGCCGGCCGCACGTTGACACTTGGCCGGCGCTACGTAATTGCCCGGAAAAACGCCGCACTTTTGCGTCCTGTTCGACGTACCCTTAAACCAGCCGTCCTGGCATCGCTCCGTCACCACGTACACACCGCCCTTTCGCAACTCCAGCTCGTCCGCTTTTTGCGGCTTGTACGGATAAAGCGCTATGTAAGCCGCCGGCAAATGGTGATTGCTGCCGTTCGACGAGTTCGAGGAAACGCTCGACGACGCTTGGCCGAGTACCATATCGCTGCTGCCGCTTCGCCTGTGTCGAAGCCCGTGATCCCCGCTCACGCTTGTCTGGCAATCAAAGAGTTTTGAGTCTGAATACTTTTTCAATGGTGAGCGTAATTTTTGGAATTTTCTTTTCCCAAAAGTGCCTGTGTATACAGGGTGTCGTCTTATGAATGGGTAATTCTCCAACTGTCGATAGGTCAGACCATATCCTACTATATAACGGAATTTCACTTTAGTAAGAGTTCCACGGTTTTAGAGATAAAAATCATCTGCTTTTGGATTTTCGCATGTCATTTCTACAAATTATAAATTTTTTATCCGTTTTTTTTTCTCTATACTCTTGGTTATTTGTTATGTCCAGAAAAGTCTTCCTTAAATGTTAAGAAAACTTTATGAAAAAAGATCTTATGCAGAATTTCCATAAAAATCAATTCGAACATCCGATTTTGATAGCCTGCGGTGTAAAAAAAATGTGCTACCCATACCGTGCCAGTGGCTTGAAAAAGTTGCTTAGTTATTGTCGACTCATATCATTTGTAGAAATGGCATGCGAAAAACCAAAAGCAGATGTTTTTTTTTAAATAACACAAATACGAGAATCTCCAAAGCCATGGGACATAAAATAAACTGAAATTTCAGCATATAGTAGGACATGATCTGGCCTATCGACAGTTGCAGGATTATCCATTCATAACAGGATATCCTGTATATGTAAGAGAGTTGATCAACCCTAATAAAGGCGTATGCTTCATGTTTATAAAATTCGATGAACATTACGAAATCACGGGATTGAGTAGACGGACCGAAAAATGACCCAAAGAAAATCGACAGGAGACAATGACATTACATGAATAAAATGTCATTAGATTTCAGATTCGTCACCGCGTTATCGCGTTATGTGGATTCGAAGTTGAAAAATTTCCGCTAATAGTCCATCTTACTGTATAAATAGTCGCAGTGTGTTCGTCAATCCGTCAGTAGCGTCGAATTTTGCTATTTTTATTATTTGACGTCAAGACGCTGCCGCGTCTCTTGATACTAGCTTGCCCCCCCCCCCTCCCCCCCGCACGTTGATACACGCAAGGAATACAATTTCCCATACAAACTTTTACACCCCTTTAAGAGTTGTCCTTTCTTAGTGCACCTCTACACCTTCTACATATCTTCCAAATTTCATGTTTCTATCTTCAGAGGTTTAGGCTACGCGTTGTCTATACGTCAGTCATTTAGTCACGAAACTGTTTCTTCTACATTTGGACTAGCTTTCCGCCCGCGGCTTCGCTCGCGTAGACTCGTTTCGAATGCTCCACAATGAAATGTGCTCCTGAAATATTTCATTAAGGAATACGTGGAATTGGGTTGAAGAGCATTAATACTAAGTTTCAAGTAAATCTTCCGACTAGATTTTTTTAATTTTCCATACAAAGTTTGCCACCCTCTTTCTAAAGGAATTTCTAAAAGGCTGAAATAGGTGTTTCATTAATTGTGTCAAGAAGCACAAATACCTAATTTCAAGTAAATCCGACCAGATTTTTTTTAATTTCCATACAAAATTTGCCACCCCGTTTCTCCGCGGACCAAACTTGCCACCGTAAAGACAATTAAGATGGATGGCCCTGACGCGTCCCACAAACGACATTAATGGCGTTTTAGCAGGACTCTACGGACGGTCGATTTCATATGCAATCACCTAATACGAATATGTGTATACATAGAGAGAAAAAAGTGTCGAAGCTCACGTGCAATTGGGAGAAAGCTTCTCCCGTTGCAGTGCTGTTGGCCAAGTTGCTGCCGAGAGTGGGATCGACGGCTGGACTGAGAATTTCGGCGCTGTGCCGATGATGCGGATGGGGCTGATGGCCGGTGTTGATCGCGGTAAAGCTGTGCCGCTTGGCGGTGTGTCGACTGCCAACTGCGGGTGGCGACGTCGCCGGACTGCTCGGGCTGCTCGGCGCTGTGCTCGAGCTACTCGAGGTGCTCGAGCTGTTGGGTGTGTTGGGTGTCGTAGTCGTTGAGCTTCCGCCCGACGAGACGGTCGATCCCGAGTCCGAGACTGGCAGAACTGCGGTCTGGAAATTTCTTTCTACGTTCACAGGGTGGCCCGTTTGAACGAATCACATTCGTCATCGGTATATCGTAATTTTATAAATTGCAAAACAAAAGAGCCGTATTATCGGCAAGCCGACGAGGCGACTGACCGGTGGCATTTGTGGCCGCGGCTGACTGGTGGTTTGAACATGTTGCGAATGATCGGTGGGTATCAATGGCGTCGTCTCTTCGTTGGTCGGAGTCGGGGGCGCTACCCTCGAAGGTCCGGGCTGTACGCTATTATATTAAAAAAGAAAAGAATTTTTAAACCAACAGTTTTGTTCGTTCTCTCTCGTTTTTTTTCAAGCGTTAAATTACGAGAAAAGAAAAGTGACGCAAACTACTGACTTTGTAGAAAGTTTCATGAGGGCTCGGGCCACGCTGTTGAGCTCGACAAAAGCCAGAGGAAATATGCCAATTCTGTCCAGCAGTTTACCCTCCGCCCAATTCTCGTCGACCCGCCTAATGACGCTTATCACCTCGCCCTGCGGATCGAAACACTCAACACTCATCGTCATCGTTTCGTATTACGTAAATATTCGCACTTACGAACGAATATATTTTCTTTTTTTATTCCTCAAGTTCCAACAAGGTTGTTACCCATTATTCACTCAATTGCCCAACTTTTCCAGATTCCCCACACAGATTTTGCAAATACTCCAGAGAGATGGCAGTCAAAAAAAAAGAACATAATTTCTTTTGAGATTAAATATATTAAAAGGTTAAATATAATTTTCTTTTTTAACCAAAGCGAAAAATGTCCTAAACACTGTAAAGTTAAAAAAAAAATACATTGAAAGCAAATATAGAACCCATTTTATTATTAACAGAAATTTGTATGTCTGTGCCAATAAATAACAAAAAAATATAAACACTTATCTACAATAATAATTGTGTCTCGACAATTCGAATGCAAATGTATAGAGCTTGAGAGTAAATAAGTTTCTCAAGTTTTCAATGTTTGGCATTGCCATAACTTTTTTTTGTATATAACTAGCTTTCCGCCCGCGGCTGGGCTCGCGTAGACTTGTGTTGAATGCTCCTTAATGAAATGTCCTCCTCAAATGTTTCAGTAATAAACACGTAGAATTGTGTTGAAGAGCATTATTACTAAGTTCCAAGTAAATCTGAACAGATATTTCTTTCGCCTTTACTTAAATTTTGCTACCCCCTTTTCCGCGTAAGGATTGAATTTCCAAAAACGCTGAAATTTCATTAATTGTGTCTACGAGCAGTAATACAATGTTTCAAATAAATTCGACCCGATTTTTTTCATTTCTCGTACAAACTTTGGAACCCCCCCTTTCGCTTAGGGGTTGATTTTTTTTAAACTCTGAAATACGTGTTTTATTAATTGTATCAAGAAGCACGAATACCAAATTTCAAGTAAATCGGACCAGATTTTTTTTTATTTCCATACCAACTTTGCCACCCCTTTTCTCCCCTTAGTGGTTGAGTTTCGAAAAATTCCTTCTGTGTCGGTGGTAACGTCGCATAAGCAACCTACTGTCTAAATTTCATGTACTCAGCTTTAGCGGTCTTGGCTCGTCGTTGATGAATCAGTCAGGAAATTTTCTTTTATATGTACAGATGAAGAATAATATAAATATTAAAAATATACAAAAATATTTATTTTTATACTTTTCAGTGTTTTTTTTCAAGTCGTTTTCATTTTTTACAATTCTTGCAAAAAATAAATGACGGAAAAATGTCAGACAAATAAAAAAATGTCCTCACTTTTCCCTGATTTTTACAAGAAGAAAGGAATTCCCTAAGTTTTCCTGGTTTTCCATATGCGTAACAGCCATGGTATCACCCTTCCCAATTGAAACCGTTCCTATCACTCGATTTTATGCCGGAATGGGGGATATTACGATATCTGTGACTCCTTATTCTGACCGCGCAGCTTTCATATTTAACCCAAAAGAAGACTTTCTTCAAGAGCGATGAAAATCGAAATTCGACCCTTAAGGGGGTTTTAAAGCTTGTATGTGAAACTGAGGTTTTAAAGCTTGTATGAGAAAACATATTTTATTGTCCGATTTACTTGAAACTTGGCGTAAATACTCTGCAATACGTAATAATTGAACACGTATTACAGCATTTCCTAAAATTCGACCTTAAGACGGTTAGACGGGGGTGTTGAAGTTTGTATGAGACAACATAGTTTTTTTTGTCAGATTTACTTGAAAATTGGCATAAATACACTAAAATACAAATAATTGAACATGTATTCCAGCAATTTCCAAAATTTAACCTTTAAAGGGGTTAAACGAGAGTGTTAACGTTTGTATGAGAAAACATATTTTTCCACCAGATTTACTTGAAACTTATCAAATTTATTTTATATATAACACGATATGTTTTCCTCGCCGTTCGGTACGTGGAGACAGTCGAGTAGTACTTGTAACCTCTCAACCGTGTTTGTTTGAGTTGGCATAAGTACACCCTAAACAAACCGAAACAAATACATGTTTAATTATTCGTATTGGAGTGTATTTATACCAAGTTTCAAGCAAAACTGACCAAAAAAATATGTCGTTTCATATAAACTTTAAAAGCCCCGTTTCAGACGGAGTTTCGACCCCCTTAAGGGTCGAATTTCGATTTCTACCACTCTTAAAAAGTCTTTATTTTGGGTCAAATATGAAGACCGTGTATTGAGAATTAGGGGCCACAGATATCGAAATACTGCCCCCGAATATATTATGTTACACGTTATTGTGTGTTATGTCAAATGTATGAAAAATATATATCTTAGGATACAGATATACGTATAGTATTGTATACAATTAATATTTATTACCTTGTTAAAAGTGAGGCAACCGTCCTCTTCGTCATTCGTCATCCGGAAGTCGTAAAGTGCTTTGCACTGGGGAACATGAGGGGGAAGAGGAGTCATGACCTGTGAAACGATTGAAAAAAAAAAAACAAAACGATAAGTCAAACCCGACAGAGATAGACAGTTATCGCAAAAATATGCTCCATTGACCTCGTTCCTTAATCATTGTCGCGTTTCAATGACCAAGATAAGAACGCAGAGAATTGGCGCGTTTACCTGAATATAAGAGAGCGGAAAGACGCCGTGATTGGCGCCGCAGTCGCCGAAGTACCAATTGTTGTCTATCTTCTTGCGCAATACAACTATGTCCCCTTTCTTGAAACTCAAGTCCCTGCGAAACACGTGGGTAATCGTAGAGGAAATGAAATTGACGTTGCCTTTCGTCATACAGTTATTCGGGATCATGTACTTTGCACAGTCGGCACACAACGAAAATTGAGGGGGCTAAAAAAGTTTGCTTATTCATGATTTTTTTCTCAACAGGAAAGATTTCTTCGCCATTTTTTAGAGTTAGAGTACGTTTTAATACTACTTTCGGCAATTAAATGGTATTTGTGTTTTTTATTGTTGACCTTTAAAAATGGAGGTATGGCACGGCCTCCTAAACTGCATTGTGTACATGTGTGCAAACATTGTGTGCAAACTGTACATTTTTTGAAAATTAAAAACTGTCGAAAAAATAGTCTAAATTCGAGACTTGTTTTTTTAAACCACCGTCATTTTGTCGATTTTGATTAAAAAAAAAAAGCGACAATCAGCTTTTTTCGACCCGTCATACCATATGATGATCCCCCAAGGCGGTCACCCCATGCGACGTCCAAATAATCGAAAACAATATTTTCGCACAAATTGCAAAAAATGTGTGCGTGTTATATGGACCCGGCATAGCAGACTCATGGTGAGTGAACATTTTGTCTGTGTAAATCGTACTTGAACTTTCAAACGCGTTTACCTCTAATCTGTATTTTTTCAAATTGCCTTTCATGATACCGCAAAAATTATTGAATGGATTTCGCTAAAATTTTTATGCCAAGTCAGCACATCTGTATTTCTCACCCGAACTAGAATATTTCTGATAGCAACCATAGTTTTTTTTTAAGCAGAAAAAATCGAACAAGAAATTACGAAATTTGGAACTTGACTTTCAAAACCATGCCAAAAATTCAATTTTCGATATTTTTATTTTACTCTAGTTCCGGCGACAGCCTCAGGTCTACAAATTCAAATGCCGTTTGACTTTTACATTTCAGGCAAGCAAAACCTCCGAAATCTTGGCAGCCGTCAACCAATTTTTTTTACACGCGAGTGTCTTTCGAATGGCATTAAGTTGATTCAACTCGTTATCTTTGTTCGATAAAATTCTGAGTGTCTAAAAAAAGCTTAATAAATGTGTGGTAAAAATTCAAAAATAGTGTTTTAATGGTTGATCAAAAAAATCCCCAAAAAAGCGAATAAAATGGCTGTCACATAAATTGAGCCTGTTAAAAAAATAATGGAAATCAGCAAATTTTTCCTTGCCTAGAGGTGTCTCCCTCCTTAAGGATGTATCGCACGTACATTCCCTACCAAAAGTAAGTTTCGGTAAGAATTTTGAGTACTTTGTGATAACATTGAAAACTGAAGAAAATCAACCATATCGAAGATGCTAAGAATATTGATTTTGAATAATGAGAATGCCAAAAATTTATAAATTAATTGTATAAGCAAAAATTTGTTTAAAAAATCTCCGGTAAACTTGATATTTTGTGACATTAAATGAATTATGATATTTTTCTGAATGCATATGATTTTTTCGGAATTGTTCAGAGGCTGTATCTATGACCCTGTTCGTTCAATACCCTGGACACTTGTTGAATTTAATATGGAACATTGGTCCGAAAACATATTGAAAATTCGTGGCTCGTCATTCATTTTTCTAAACTAAGAAAATTAAAATTAAAATAGAAAGTAAATTGTAAAAAAAAGTCATATCTACTCAGAAAAATCTACGTATTCATTTTATAATATTAAAAAAGTAGTTGACCAGACATTGGTTGAACAATTGTTTTTTTTTTCAACAATTTACTTATAACTTTTTTGCATTATAATTACCTGAAATTAATGTTCTTAGCGTCTTCAATTTGGTTGATTTTTGATTATTTCAATCTCATCGCAATGTACTCAAAATTCTTGCTGAAATTCACTTTTGGTAGGGAATATACGGGCAATACATCCTTAATTACGTGTAAAAAACCCAGCCTCGTCATGCCGATACTCTCATCAGAAAAAAATATTGAAAATTGGGGTTTTTTTCCTCCATGCGTGCTTACCCGGGCACTTTGGAGATGTAGTCGTAAATGGCACGGCCGTAAGGCTGATTGTGCAGGTGGACCTGTTTGGCGGAGGCATTGGCGTGTCTGGCTGCGCTTTCGTTGACGAGTACGACGGGCGCAGGGCTGGCTGTGACGGCGGGGGCTACTTGGTGCCCACCGAAGAGTCTCTGAGGTCCCATCGGGTTAGTGCGCACGGGTGTTTTTGCGACGCCCTTGGGCGTCGCGTTGCGCATACCCTCCAGTATCCTCATAAGCAGCACATTGGGCGGCAGATCGTCCACCTTGGCCTCGACCAGCACTCGACATTCGGGACATCGCAACTCCCTGTGAGTGCTCACTATCTCCTCGAGGCATTTCTTGCAGAAAGTGTGCTGACAGGGCAACACTTTGCTCGACGTGTCCAGCCTCTCGAGGCACACCGAACACTCGAGCAAATCATTCAGCATGCACTCATCCATTGTGCAAGCCGCGTGCGTCCTCTTTTGCTTCTTCGACGACTCGTGCCTCTTGGATGGCTGGTGCTACTTTGACCACTCGAGCCCCTTCGGTGGATGCCGCTACTTTGACGACTCGGGCCTCTTTAATGGCTGCCGCTACTTTGATGACCAGCGCTCCCTCGACAGCTTGCGCTTCCCTGACGACTCAAGCTTCGGCAGTGACTTTTTGACGACCCACTAAGGCCTCTCTTCAGTAGTTGACGAGATCTACAAACTGTTTTCCTTTTATAAATACTTTCCTAGTTCTCTTTTTTCTTATGATTATCAAATTTTCCTCGTATATCTTTATTAATATTGTTTTTGTCATTTTTTATTTTTATTTTTATCAGCATTTTCTCCATTATTTTGACTTCATTCTCCATTGACTTTTATTCAATTGACTATTTCAATAGCTTCTTTTTTCCTTCGCCGATATGCCACTCTTTTTTATTAACAATGTATGCATGCACACACACACACACACACACGCACACGCACATATATATATATATATAATTTACGTTTATTTTGCGGATTTCCTAAGATTTTTTCGTCTCCCCCTAGTAGCTCAGATCACGTGACGAAAATTCCACTTTCGTTAGTCTCGCGATTTGACGTACGCACGCATACGTTACTTTCGCTCGCCATTGTCAAACGAACGTGAGCCGCACGTTTACAAGCGTGCTCTGGCCGAGCTCGTATTTGTCGACTTTTCGATGCACTTGGCTACGAGCTGTAACAACGATATTATCCTCGGCTATGCCAGTCGTCACGCTGCGGCGAACCTGCGCCGTGCCCGTTTCATCAAAGAGCTCCATCATTGCGCCTCGAATTCGAAGTAACTCATGGGCAAAATTGACGCTCGGAAATAAAATTCTTCAATCCAAGTACTTTGTCGCGTCTTGCGACGGCTCACTGCACTGAACAGGCGCGCGCGCGCGCTCGTGTGTGCGTAGGCGACGTAACACACTCGCTAAAGACACGGCGGTCATTTACACTGAGAGGAAAAAATCGACGTCTGCGAAAATAATCACCAAATAATAGAGAAAAGATGAGAAAGCGAACTTGACGCCAAGTTTTTTCACTCTCCTTTTGTTTCCCCCCGCGAAACCGGAAGCGGAAACGGAGAGTATTACGAAAGGGGGAAATGCTGCACGACACGAGGGGGAAAACGCCTAGACGGTCTCATATGCTCTGTGGTGAGGGAGCGCGTGTCGGTTTCTCGCGGACAGCCAGAGGCCTGGGCGAACAACGCCGCGGGCTGTCAGGCCGCGTACTAAAAGCGGGCGAATGGGATTATCGCATCATTTGTCAGACCCCTCGGACCGGATACGCGCGTATCTCGTTTATCCTCCCTCTCTTTCTCTCTCCCGCGCGTCGTCGCCGTCTCACTCTACCGATCCTGTAACTCGGCAGTACCAAAATATACGATTTTTCGGATACGTTCCCTCTCGCGCGAACACGAGGCAACAGAAACGGCAATCTCGGGTAAACGATCCGTGAATTCAATCACGCTCTCCCCGATATCCGGTTGCGTTCGCGACTGCTGTTCTCTCCGCTAAAACCCTCCACCCCTCGCTTTTTTTTGTTGCGAACTAAAAGCTCGGTACGCAACACAACGATAAGGAATCAACGACGACGCGCGAGACGACTGGCCGCCCAAGTGCCGTATGATGCGGCAGAGTGGGGGGAAGGACATTGCAAAAGAGTGGGGAGCGTACCATCGGAGTGCGAAACGTGCCACTCAAGTGGCGCGTATGCGACTGACGGGGGTTACAGCGGAGTGGGGGGGTCGGCGCAGCTGCTGTCCTGTTCCGCTGAAAAAGCGCATGTTGTGTAGCACCTGCACGTTCCGCTCCCACGCGCTTTCCAACGGAAAAACCGATCGCAACTCCTGTCTCTGTCGCTTTCGATCACGTCACTATCGCTGCCAAAAGTAATCCAATATTCCTTTCCCGTATCTCGCGTTCTCTTGATGTTTGCCTGATCGCTTGCGGCGCATTCCGTCCATCCTCATTCGCCGCATGATTCAACGAGCAGCTGAGGAGAATCCATTCGTATCGACGTTGCGTCATACGCGTGTCACGAGACGGGCGCGTTTCCAAACGCGGATTGTAACGATATAGATACGCCATGCGTATTTAAGTAAAGATACACGAGATCCTTACTATATTCAAGTGTGTGTGTGTGTGTGTGTGTGTGTGTGTGTGTGTGTGTGTGTGTGTGTGTGTGTGTGTGTGTGTGTGTGTGTGTGTGTGTGTGTGTGTGTGTGTGGGGTGATCCTGCATCTGGCGATAGTTCAGATCATGTCCTTCTATATGCTGGAATTTCTGTTAAGTAAAAGTCCCACGGTTTTCGAGATAAAAAATCATCTGCTTTTGGTTTTTCGAATGTCAATGATAACTTTTTACCCGTTTTTTAAAAATACTCTTGGTTATTCGTTTCATCTAGAAAAGTCTTCTCTTTAACCTTAAATGTTAAGGAAACTTTATGAAAAAGATCCTATGCAGAATTTGCATACAAAACAATTCGAATATCTGACATGGATAGCCTGCGGTGTCAAAAATTTACTACGCATATCGTGCCACTTACTTTAAAAAGTTACTCAGTTATTGTCGATTCATATCATTTTTAGAAATAGCTCGCAAAAAACCAAAAACAAATGATTTCTTTTCATAAAATAACATAAAGCCCAAAGTCTCGAAAACCGTGGACCTTTTACTAAACTGAAATTCCAGCATACAGTTGGATTTGGCCCATCGACGGTTGCAGAATTATCCATTCATAACAGGATACCCTCTGCGTGCGTGCGTGCGCGCGCGTGTGTGTGTGTGTGTGTGACCGTACTTGCTGCTTTATGCGTGTACTTGTCAAGTTTACACGGATGCTATATATTTGCGCTGCGTGTTGCGTAACCTCATATCTCGCCCATCCTTCCATTTTTCGTTGCCGCGCAATGTAACGAGAAGTCAAATTTCTATGAAAAAATTAATGAATAAAAATGTGTTCAATCATTTGGAAACAACAAATGACCAAATCATTTTCTAAAAATTTGTTTGTTTGGTTTCTCTAATTAATTTTATGATATCTCTCTCAACTTTGTTCGATGGTCAAAAACACGGAATTAAAAATCTGTAAATTAATTTGTACAAAATAAATGAAAATTTGGACGTCATTATTTTAATCGTTTTTAAGAGCATGAGGATGACACGAACGATTTCGAGAGTACCCTTAACGACATTTAGCTGCAATTTCGAGGGTCCCGCGAAAGACTGAGAGTCCCGCGAAGGACCCGTAAGAGTACACTTAGGGACATCTAGCGGCTGCTCCGAGTATCGCGCGGTGGACCCATAGAGTAAGCATAGGGACATCTAGCGTTTTCTCCGAGCATCCCGCGAAAGACCAGTGAGGTTAAGCTTAGGGACATCTAGCGGCCGCTCCGAGTATCCCGCGGAGGACCGGCAAGCGTGAGCTTAGGGACATCCAGCGGTTGCTCCGAGTATCCCGCGGAGTAACCGTCAGAGCACGCTTGGGGACATGAATGAAAAATGTATTTATCACTGAAATGGTAGTTGAACAACTGTAGGTAGGCGCTGTTGTTAAAATCTCGGAAATGCATGATCCGAAAAAAAAAAAAATTAATCAGTTTTCTATGGACATCTATGGACATCTTTCGAAAAAAAAAAAAAAAACGTTTTTACACCTTTTTTATTTTCAAAAATATCCTTGTGCGCTATAGTTTACAAGAATATGATGATAAGTATCCCGCGGAGGACGCGTGAGAGTGCGCATAGGGACATCTAGTGGCTGATCCGAGTATCCCGCGGAGTAACCGTCAGAGCACGCTTGGGGACATGAATAAAAAATATATTTATCGGCAAAATGGTACTTGAGCAACTGTAGGTTTGTCAAGTTTTATATTCAGTTTTCAATCAGTTTTATATTCAGTTTGTTGGACATCTTTCGAAAAATAAAAAAAAATGTTTTTTTCACCGTTTTTTTGTCAAACATATCCTTGTCTTGCGCTATAGTTTACAAGAATCTGATGATAAGTATCCCGCGGAGTAACCGTCGGAGCACGCTTAGGGACATGAATAAAAAATGTATTTAACGGCGAAATGGTAGTTGAACAACTGTAAGTCTGCGCTGTTGATAAAATCTCGAAGATGCATGATCCGAAAAAAAAATCAATCAGTTTTATATTTAGGGTGTTATAAAATAAAAGTCGACTAACAAGCACTCACAAACGACTAAGAAACGATTGGTTACGAAGAAAACTTTGAAATCATTATAAAACCATTTTCCCGCGGCTAACTTTAACATGAAATTTGTTTTTTGTATAATTAAATAAGTAACGTCTAACAAACGCTGGATTTTGTCTAACAAACACTCTCGAACGACTAACAATCGAATAGCATGAAAAAAGATTCGATATTTTCATAGTCGGCGGCTAAGTTTATTGAGTTCGCTTATTTATCGAGGCTAAGTTTATTAAGCTCGCTCATTTATTGAGGTTAAATTTATTGAGAGTACGCTTACTTGAAGAAACGTGTTTTTTCACCGTTTTTGGCCAATATATACTTGATATGCCCTATAGTTATAGTTGTGAAGTAGAACAATTATAGATTCCCAAAAATCTCTGAAACGGTTCTTCAGATCCCGTTTCTTCAAATCTACGTTTTCCCCCTCAAATTCAGAAAATATGAGGGGCAGACAGCTCTTTGTCTATCTAATTGACGTCGTTTGGCAAAGTTTCGACGGGATCTGAAGAGCCGTTTCAGAGATTTTTGGGTATCTATAATTGTTCTTATTGCGTAAAAGGAGTTTTCATACTCTCTCGCTCTTATCTTGTAGGCGTGTTTGTGCGCTGCCGAACAGAAGGCGCGAGAGGAAGGCGGTGCTTGGTGGTGGGGAGTAGAGCTGCTGCCGGATGCGAGCTCGGAAGCTTCACTTCCGATTGAACCGAGAGACAGGAAAGACGTTTTACGCTGTACTAAAGAAAATAAAATTGTTATATCTATATCCCTAAACATCCTCGCCTGTCTTCATTCGTTAAATAAAACATTATTAATATTCGAACTAATGACTCAAAAGTTCTACCATACCGACCGCGATGAGGTGTCAGTCCGTTTTGAGTGTCCCGCGGAGAACCCGGAAGAGTACGCTTAGGGACATCTAGCGGCTGCTCCGAGTATTACGCGGAGGACCTGTGCGAGTCTGCTTAGAGACATCTAGCGGTTGCTCCGAGTATCCCGCCGAGGACCCGGAAGAGTACGCCTAGGGACATCTATCGTCTACCCCGAGTATCCCGCGAAGGACCAGTAATATAGTATGTATTGAAATATAAATAAATTCCTTTGTTTTATTTGTCACTCCCCTTTCATATTGCTTTCTTCTTTAAAATACAAAATGTTGGCGCGCTTCGTACAAAACTCGGGTACAGGCACGTTTATTCTGAGCGAATTTCGAATGTCGGCGCGTTTAAGAACTTCAAATAGATAGGAAATCGGTTCAGGTCTTTGCCATACGTAAAACATTTGGTTTCAAAGTGTTCTATCCATTGGAAAACGGTAGTAAAGTGTTGAATTATTTATGAATGTGTATGTATTATTTATTTATTATTGACAATATCCTGATAAGTACGATAATTGTACGCCTCTGGTACGATAGGTGCCTCGCTTCAGCTTGCCAACGCTTCACGTTTGTAATATCCGCCATTTCGCACGGATCTTGCGTGGATCGAGATCCCGGCAGTTTGTTGCGTTTGATTGACTTTCATCGTTCTTCCACGATTGAGGTGTCTCTGAGTCTTCGAAGGGCAAAATCGAAGAAAACTAACAAGTTAGATCACGGTCAAAGTAAGACTCGAAAAGTGTTTCCCTTTTTTTCCTACCAACGACGATGCTAGTTGTCGCTCCGACGCGACGACATCGGCACGCGAAATTCAGAAATTCTTAAAGATCGACGCAATTTTCTCGTACCCGCGATTATATTCACATTATTTTGTATCCTCGAACTTTGACAGCACGATCCTATCGCTGGAATTCACCTTCACGCGAGAGCGACAAACATGGCCTGTCGTATAACCTCAAATTACGTACTCTGTCATTTGCCACGATCTTCCCTCGTATAGCTTCCCCGCTTGCCGATGTGTCAAAGACCCGGCAGACCCTGCAGTGTTAAAAGCTACAATTTAAAAACCTATTATCTCCCAATTCAAATAGTCGACTGTTCTCAAATTTCACTCAAACGTGCATAATGATATGAACAGTGTCTTGTTAAAATTTGAACAGAATCTATAGAAATAATGAGCGCACGCTCATTCTACCTTAATGGCCTTGAAGTTTGCATCGTTGAAACGCAACGAAAATTCTTTTTTACATTTTTTATTTTTTATCATTTTACAAAATGTTTTCTTGCGGATATAAATTGTATATCTCTAAATAAGTGACTTAAAAAAAAAGATTGAGGAATTTTCGTAACAAAGATTTACCACAAGAAATGCGAGCAATTGAAGAATAACCATTTCAATTGCATTCCAATGATGCAAACTCCAATTTCATGCTTATTAATATTTTGCTACAATAAGTTGGCACTAGTGATGTCACACAATGTATTAGCATAGGAACTCCGGTTCTCCCGCCATCCTTCTAAAATGATTTAGCCACAACCGTAACACCTTTTGCTCACAACCGGTAAACTCTCACATCTCAAACACGGATAATCGGGCCTGTATTGATTTTTCCATAGCTCCATCTTTATAACTAAGCGTATTATCGGTATGGCATACAGAGATCGTACCCTATGGAAACGTACACTTTACCAGTACCGTATCCTCACAGTACTAATACCGGTACGAATTATTTTCTTCTTTAAACTTTTATATTTTATACTTTATTTGTATATTTCAACTAGGCAGTATAGCTTCTAATAGTGAAAATATAATTCTTCCCAATTTTTATAGTTCAATGTTTGTCACTGACCTTCTTTTAAGGTAATCCTATCGCTTCGCACTGGTCATACCACTGATTATACTTGAGACCTGTACAATTTATATTTTCAACATAGGCTAAAAAAAATTTGTAATAACTAAAGGTTTCCATGTGTGAACTGTTGAATGAATGTTCGCATTTAATTAGAAAAATGAAAAATAGTTTTCCTACGATTCGCACAGTATTTCTAGGTTTAATATTTGGCAACATTGGTTCTATCTCCGTATCGTTTTAGTCAACCAGGCCAGTTTAACCTCTGTGATTTTCAATGTCGATCTGTCAAAACAATATCAGGTGCGGGAAATATAAAGCATTATATCTGGGCCACGACTGGTAAAAAGCATAGAAAATTTGTGTCCGCTAAATATGTCGGTTGAAAATGAAATATGTGTGCAAATTCGAATGAGTGAGATGAGGTTAGGACTAAAGTTAGCTGTTGCCTTGCTGTTAGGTCTCTTTATCGTATCAAGTGGTAATAAATCTAATACCGGAAGTTCAAGTAAAACGTGATATATGAAAATTCGGTCAATAAGCGTAATTTTTTCTAAGAGCATTGGATTACTACAGGTGTATAAGTATGTAAATCTGATTATTTTTTAAAGAATTTGACGGATTCCCACTATTATATAGACTTTTGTAGCGACCAGAAATTGGGTTTCTGCATGTAGTCTCGGAACTCCTTCACAAAAATATACAATTTTTTTTTTTTTTTTTTTTTTCCTGTAATTGGGTTAATAACCGACCCTGAAAATTTACAGAGACGATTATCAATACATTTAGTGAAGATAAGGAAAAAATGAAAATCCCATGCATTGAAGCCCGGCGATACGTTTACCTTAAATACAATGAAGTATAACCAAAATAAATAGTAAAAGTATGCAAAATATTCGTACACTTATACTATATTTAGGGCCTGATCGGAACATCATGTACGAATGACAACCATTGTAGCGTCGAATTTGCAGAGATGCCGAGCGCGTACGAGATAGGTTCGAGTTGGGCGGATGAGGTGGAGGAGGATGGAGGAGCTCTGCCACTGCCGTCCGAAGTCTATGAAAACGGCTTCAAGATTCTCACCGAGCATAAGTACAACGAGGACAACGAGAAGGTACAGGTGTTACGTACGTACAAGGTGGAGAGAAGAATAGTCTCCAAGACGATAGCGGTGAGAAAGAATTGGGCCAAATTCGGTGATTCGTCGGACGACAGACCAGGCCCGAATCCAGCGACGACGGTAGGCGCGGAGGATGTCTTCGTGCAATTTATATCGAGCAAAGAGGAGGAGAACAAGATGGAGGACGATTGCCTGGACAAGTTGAAGAGCATGGGGGACAAGGGTATCGTCAAGTGTCGCAACTGCAACGGCGAGCATTGGACCTCCAAGTGTCCTTACAAGGATACCATTTTGGCCGGCGGCAAAGTGCCCGACGACAAAAAGCCACCAGCAGGACCAGGCGGCGCGTCGGCCAACGCCGATTTGGGCAAAGCCCAGGGCAGCAAGTACGTGCCGCCGAGTATGAGAGACGGCGGCAATCGTCGAGGCGACGCTATGCAGTCACAGCGCCGCGACGACACCACCGCCATACGCATCTCAAATCTCTCCGAGAGCACCAACGAGGCCGACCTCGAGGAACTCGTCAAACCCTTTGGCTTCGTACAAAAACAATATCTTGCCAGGGATCGCACCACCAATTTGTGCAAGGGCTTCGCCTACGTACATTTCAAAACGAGAGCCGAGGCCGCCAGGGCTATCTCCCATCTCAACGGTTACGGCTATGATCATCTTATACTCAGCGTCGACTGGTCCAAACCACCGGCACAACAGAATTGAATGGCCAACGGCTGTGATACGCGTCGAATCGAATTAGCTCGTTTTAGAGCCAGCCCGGTGGGCCGTTAATCTCGACGGCCCCTTAAACGTTTCCACCTGTCAGTCCGACACCAACGATTCGATGTTAGACCGACGTTATTCGGTGGCTGTGATCCCGTAGCCGTTTGCTGATGCTGCGAAACGTTTTAACGTGGGTCTGCATTTTCCGTTTGCTTTATTTCTTTGTTCCTTTAAAACTGTAAACTAATGACGGTGGATTATTGTGAGGTGTACGAATAGTCGCGCTTTTGTTATTGAGATGATTGAGAGGACGTAATCAAAAGAAAGAAGAAAAAAATGGCTTTATTTCAAGTGTAATGACGTTTCACGCCTCAAGCTTTTGAGAAATAATTTAAATGTTTAAACGTTCTACAGTGGGTAAAAAAAATATTTTTACACGTCGTCTGTTTTCAAATTAACCATCGAAAAAAATTAAATGCTTTATGAAGTTTTCGTGTTCGATAACTTATCCTAAATGTACATGGTATCCGTTTACAAAAATCTTGGAAAAACGAACAAAAAGATAAAGCCAAATTAACGATAGTTTCGTGTGAGATGTACAAATACTTTTTTTACCCAATGTATGTTTATTTATGTTTCATTAAGTATGCACTGCCTGCGCCACTTTGGTCAGTGACCAAGGATGGGGTCCTTCTGTAGCTTTACCATTCAACTTCATACACTAAATATTATTATTTAATTGTTAATTCAATAGTTTGTGAATAAAAGCGTGTTTTCAAAAATATTTTTTACGTTTAGTTCATTCTATACTTTTTAGTATTAGAGTTTGTTTGTTTATTCGCCATGCCAGACGCCCATGCCGTGCAGGCATCGGCGTGATAAAAAACCTTGCCTTAGGTTATACAAGTTTCGCGAGAAACTTTCTAATAGTGTAATTATAAATACTGCTCAAGTCAACTAAGTTAAGGCATAACACCACTCTAGCGGCAGAAAATAAGGCCTAACTTTGACAATTTATTTTGGGAGTATGAAAAAAGAAATAGGATTTCTTTTTAGAGGGTTTATTTAACACATTAAAGTAATTTGAAAAATTTATGATAATTTTCATACAAAATGTACGAGGGGCCTGAAAGAAGTCCAAGGCGCTGCGGCAAAATCGAAAATTAAACCTTAAAAAAACGCTACAGGACCAATGGCATATTGTTTTCGTGCCCCCAACGTATTTATTGAGCAAAAAAAGAAAACATTTTTTCCAAAATCCTCGAGTGGAATCCCTAAATCCCTTAATGAGCCCAAACTCTATTGTCCTACCATTTACCATTAGGAAATTTCAGTTACCACCTCCCACTACGAGTATCGGACTCTCGTTATTATCTGCAATGAAAAGTGCTCACGATAACAAAACAAATGAGCACAAACTCGACTGTCCTAACATATGTCATGGAATTCCAGTGTCCGCCTCCCACCTCCATCATTAGACTCTCATGTGTAATGAATTGTTCTCATAATAACAAAAAAAAACAGTTTTTTGGCTATAAAACAGCCATTTTTTTCGAAAAAAAAATCGAACGATTAAAGACTACATTTGTATGTATTAAATAAGCCTGCAAAATTTCAAGCAGATCGGTTCATTAGTGTTCGAGTAATCTTCGTCACCGACTTCAAAAATGCCATTTTGATAAAAACGCGTTTAAAGTTTCAATTAGCCGGTCGTTTACACAACGGATTCTTCTCTTTCAACGCTCATATCTCAGTCAATTTTGTTCGGATCGACTTGAGATTTTCAGGACATATTCTCAGATACTTATACTTCAAAAAAATGCAATAAAAAATCAATTTTTTCAAAATCGCAAGTGGGGGTAACCCCGTAAGCTCTATAGAATGTCAGCAGGTTCTTGAAAAATAGATTGCAAATTTTGAAACGAAAATACATACGAACGAAGCAAGTTAAATAAAAGCTTGTAAAAAGTGAGCCTTTTGAGGAAGTTAAGGGAATTCGGCACAATTTACGATGTTACCATTTCATTCAAATTTATACAGTGAATTATTTTTCATATACTGAATGCACACTTTAAATTTTAAATCGATCGTCTACATCATTTCTATAACATTTCCCATTTTCAAGAAACACTTTTTAACATAGATGCCTACACTCATCGCTGAATGACAGTTTTACGCAGGAAATGGCATAAAAAATATGTTTTAAATGTTATGAAAAACTGTCAAATCACTCAGTACATTATGACAGTTAGGCATCTCCTTATGTTAAAAGATGTTTCTTCAATTGTAAATTTTATAGGAACGGTGTAGACGAACGATTTGAAATTTAGAGGTCGCATTCAGTATATGATAAAGAATTTATTGTATACATTTGAATCAAATGCTCTAAACCATGACCCTAAATGTTACTGAAAATAAAAGTATCGTTTTATTTTAGAATGTAGCCATTTTTTCGGAAAATTTAATCTTTTTGTTTCAAAGCATGTACCATTTCATCGTTTTTCAATATTTCTTACTTTCTCTTGGTTCATATTCTGCGTATGATTGTTAATGAAATAAAATTCTTCGTTGGTTATTTTTTCAGATTAATCCAGCCGACGCTGCGTTTCACGCCGCGCCGTCTGACAACATCCGCTGCAACGGCTGCAACCCGTTTAGAAGACCGTACCATATCTCCGTCATTTTGAAAGATAAATAAAACATTTTTAAGTACCATGTAACAGCCAAAAGTAGTATCAACACATTCCCTAAGTCTAAAAAATGGTGAAGGTATGTTTCCCTTAAAGAGAAATCATGAAAATCATCCATTTTTGGTCCCGTCTAAAGGCATCTCCCCTTAAGACGGAATGACACCTTATCGCGGTCGGTACGGTAGAACAATTATAGACACCCAAAAATTTCTGAAATGGCTCTTCAGATCCCGTCGAAACTTTGTCAAACGACGTCAAATAGATAGACGAATACCTGTCTGCCCTTCAAGTTTTCTGAATTTGAGAAAAAAAAACTAAATTGGCTTATGATAAGCCAATCTACATTTTTTTCTCAAATTCAGAACATTTGAGGGGTTGACAGCTATTCGTCTATGTATTAGACGTCGTTTGGCAAAGTTTCGACGGGATCTGAAGAGCCGTTTCAGAGATTTTTGGGAATCTATAATTGTTCTACCATACCGACCGCGATAAGGTGTCATTCCCTCTTAAGTAGTTATTTCATTTTCAAGAAACACATCTTGCAAGTGTTTCGGTCTAGATTCCACTTCGGTCTGGAATGGTTGCCACTTATTTTCCGGTCAATTAAAAAAACGCGTAAAGCCTATTTGTTTTATAAAAGCTAAAACAGGTTTTTAAAAAACCGAGCGCACAGGGAAGCAGCATTACGAAGTTTGCACCGAACCCCTCGACCAACACGAGCTCACATTGACACCTATATAAAAAACATTTATATTCATTGTACCCACTTGGATAACTATAGTCTTTTGGTTTTTTTTCAGGTTTACAATAAAGTTACTTTTAATTGTATTTAGGTCCATTTACCAACAAATTGTACAGTTAGGTTAGGTTCCTATGAGTCAACAATCGATTTTCATTTCTCTCGCACAGCCTGCATCACTCTATCGTAGCGACACTCATGGTCACTAGGCGAAACGGCCGGTGACATACCCCCACCACCACAGTTTCAAGACCTGTATGTAAGACCGTGGTTATTGCAAACCAAGTTTCATGGTCGTGTTATCTCGCGCCGCAGCTAGGTCAATTGGGCATCAAAATCGTGCAATTTGACGCCATTGGACCTCTTTCTTTGGGGTTTTCTGAAAATAAAAGTGTATGCCAATGATCCACAGATTATTCCGGAGCTCAAGGAAGCAACTGGACGCATCATTAAGAAAATTAGTCCGCAATTATGCCAAAATGTTATTGAAAATTTCGTCAAAAGAGTGAATGTTTGCAAACAGCAACGAGGCGGCCATTTATCGGATATTGTGTTCCACGCATAACCTCCATGTCTGTACCTTATATTAAAATAAAAATATTCGTACTTTTCAAATAAATAATACAATTGAACAATAAATAAAAATGTTAGGTCATTTTGAGACTTAACTTACTTTTGACCCTATATATGAAATATTACGTTCGGACACCGCAGCGCCACCCTTACCATTTGCAATTTTGGGGACGAGCTAAAATGCCGAGTTTGGGCTCCTGTATCTAGTCTCCGTGTTCATGGGGATGCACGACATGACGTCATAGGAACTAGGTTGTTGGGTTAGCGATCGCAAGGAACGGCCGAGTGCGGCCGGGTGGTTACGGCGCTGAGGAGCGGGGGCTCGTAGCGTGTTCTGCGCACGTGTGGGTCGGCGGTACGTGACTTGGCGTGCGGTGTCGCTAGTCGCGTCGTGGCACTATCGCCACCGCCGCCGCCGCCGTCGTCTCCTTCTTCATCGGCCGTTCTTTCGCGAGAGCTCGCGCGGTACACGCAATATATATACCTATATATTTATATATATATTTACACATAGGCGCGATTCCCTCAGTGTCGTTTCGTTGCTGCACGGTGCAGTATCCGCGCGGGTTGCGTGTGTCACGGCTCTCGACGGAGCGGACCGAGAACGAACAATATACATGCAATATTCAGTAAAAACAGAAAAAAATACGTAAAGCGTGCTCCGTTCGACGACAGGGCTGTACGCGCGTGTGTGACAATTTTTTTTGTTCTTTCACATAAATATACACTGGTTCACATATACACACACACACACACATATATATGCGTACGCACGGGATTTAAAGGGAACGAGGAAAAAGAATCGTGTGAGGAAGAGAGTGAAATCGGTCCATGTGCTCCGCTGAAGAATAAAATGCTGATCAAAGAATTGTGAGTTTAACCCCGCGCGACTCGTTCAACGATGAGTCCAATTTTTCGCGTGTATCACCGCCCGGCTGTTGTTTTTTTAATTTTTTAAGGCAAACGGGTATTCTCTCTTTCTGTAATTATGTTTTCGAGATTTTCCCATTTTTTTGGCACGAACTCCTGATGCCTCGTGTGAGAAGGGCGAAGGGAAAAAAGAAGAAACCGCAAAATTTCGCGAGACAATTCAGCGGCTCGCGCGCGCCCCCTCGAAACTCTGCCGCGGGTCGCTCGGCGGGAGGGGTCGGGCCGAGAGGGAGGACGACCACCGCTAATCTTTACTGTGTGGCGCACCACGGCGTGTCAAACTGTCGAATGGCGCGTGGGAGGCTTTCATCTCGCTACTCACTTTTTTTTCTTCATTGTTCACCGGTGGAGAGAACAAAAGTGAATTATTCTCGCGGTCGATCGTACCGCTGGGAGGACAAATTATTACGAAGGCGGTCCAGATGCTATGACTTTTTTTCGGATCCTCAGAGAGAGAGACGGAGCGACTGGGTCGACTGTTCGGGGGCGCCACGTTACGTGAATTTTCGTCTCGTCGAGAAAATTGCGATACTTTGGGCAGCTGTCAATTTTTTTATCGAACCCTCCCAGGCGGCCTACAGTTGAGAGGCCTCCTCATTCTTTTGTTCGCATTTTCCGTTCTTTGTTTCTTACAGATTTGGCCATTTTAATGGACGAAAATGCGAATTGGCGCCCGCGATCGGCACGTGTGACCGTTGACGCGACGTGGCGCCCACGCAGACTTTTCTACTCTGTTCTCGCGAGATAACGCGGCGCAAGAGAAAGAGAGAGAGAGAGAGAGAGAGAGAGAGAGAGAGAGAGAGAGAGAGGTTGCCGAACAAGGACAAGGCGAATGACGTTCTCGGGGAGCCGTGGAAAGAGAGAAAGAGAGAAGCTCAAGGCCAATGTACACGCGCTACCCGCTTGCTTGAAAAAGAAAAATCAATTAGAAAATAATTAATTATGATTAAAAAAACAAACGCGAAAAAAAAATAATTGAAGAAAACAGATTTCCCGATCTTTATAAGCGATGTTACGAATTACCGTTTTTTTTTTTTTTTTTCGTTTGAGGAACCAGCTGAATCAGTTCAATATCGTTATCGATTAATCTTTGTTCGCGTTGATTTTTTTTTTAATCACCCGAGCCTTCAGCCTTATCGAGTAATGACTTTATCCACTTTCTTTTTATGATGGTCGTTCTTTTTTATAGATCGCTTTATTGTTCAATGCAATTGTTTCTTTCTCTACGGTTCGATTGAACTTCAGGAACTTTTTGGCCCTTTTTTAGAGGCCTGCGTATTTTTGCTCATACAGCGTGTCTCAAAATGACCTGACATTTTAATTTATCAATAAAACGTATCACCCATTTGAAAAGTACAAATATTTTAATTTTAATATAAGGTACAACCATGGAGGTTATGTGTGGAACACAATATCCGATAAATGGCCGCCTCGTCCCTGTTTGCAAACGTTCACTGTTTGGCGAAATTTTCAATAATATTTTGGCATAATTGCGGACTAGTTTCATTAATGGTGGGTCCAATTGGTGCCTTGAGCTTCGGAATGGTCTGTGGATAATCGGCCTAGACTTTTTCTTTCAGAAAACCCCAAAGAAAGAAGCCCAATTGCGTCAGATCGCACGATCTTGGTGGCCAATTCACATCGCCGCGGCAATAACACGACCATGAAACTTCGTCTGCAATAACTATGCAGTAAAAATGCAGCAAATAACAATTTCTCTGCGTTTCTCGCTCGCGTAAATCTCCATGACCAAACCTCAATACTTCCTGATGCCAGTTGTCAGAGATTAGTACTCCATGTTCGCCACAAAAAAAAGGCGCGCAATTTAAAATGTCAGGTCATTTTGAGGCATCGTTTAAATTAGGTATTCGTATTTACGAAATCATTTGTAAGTTATTCAAGCATTGATTCAATATTAGGTGGTTATGTGAAACCGTCCGCCGGCAATAGAACACGTTAGACACACTATTTTCTCGGATTGGACGTTGGCAGTATACACGATAGGTTCTTAGAGTCCCGCTAAAACGCCATAGGTGACATTTGTCCGACGCGCGAATGTCATACATTTTCATTTTTCTTGCAATGGCAAGTTTTCTTCCGAATAAATCATATTTGCGAGGAGTTATGCTCCATTTATTATGGGCTGGCGAAGAAATCGGCCGCGAAAATGCATCGTTTGCAAGAGGAAGGCCATGCCGAACATGCTCCATCGGATACAAGGTGTAAGAAGTGCTTCCAAAGTCGTGATTTCTCCATGGACAACAAGGACTATGGAAAACCAGCCAAAAGCAGGCTCTCGTGTATTACGAGCTGCTGAAAGCGTCGAAAGGCATCACTGGAGATCATTATCAACTGCAACTGATGCGTTTGAAGCAAGCTCTGCACGAGAAGAGGACGGAATGGGGGAATTGCCGTGACGAGTTGATTGAAAAGCATGACAACGCCAGGCCACGTGTCGCTCGACCGGTTGAGGAGTACTTGGAAGAAGCGAACTGGGAAATCCTAGCCTACCTGCAATATTCCCCAGACTTGGCTGTCTCCGATTACGATTAGTTTGGGTCGGTGCGGTCAGCGCTTACTGTTCGGCACTTCACCTCCTGCGAAGGAGTAAAAAATGGCTAGAAGACTGGATTGCCACATAAGAAGCCAAATTCTTCCTGCGTACGATTGTTGGCCAGAAAGATGGGCCGATACTTTGCATAAACCAGTTCGTTGATCGGCTACCAAACAAATGAGATTGAAGTTTGCATCGTTGGAATGCAATGAAAATTAATATTTCTTGATTCCTTCAATTTATTTTGGCATACTTGACCTACATAAAACCCGCAAGATTTTTTAAAGATATTCATTTAGCAATCCATCATATAATTCGACAATAAAGATCTTGTGTAATAATAAAACATAAGGAAACAAAAATGTAGAAAAGAACTTTCGTTGCATTCCAACGATGCAAACTTCAACACCATACCGAACAACCATCTTTTTCTTGCTCAGAAATGGATGGCTCCACACGCAACCGCCTAATATTTTAAACGGCTATTTTCGTTGTATAAATTAGCATTGTTTTTAGTCTTTTTTATACGTCCATGCAAATGTGCTAGACTCAATATTATCAATCAATGTTTCTTTTTCCTTCGTTTCTCTTATGATTTAGCAGAAATCTCTCGGACGGAGAGACGAGCTCCTATCGCATGTCACACGCTAATGTTATTTCTCTTCTCTACTTTTTGTTACAGCCGCGTCACTCTGCCACTGACGGTCGAGGAGGTACGTCGCCAATATAGCCAGTGGCTCATTAATTCGTATCGCCTAAGTACAGTACACCCGGGAGTCAAGAACGAACCCAAACAAAATCCAAACGAATTCAACAAAGCCTCCCCCTCGGGGCAAGGATAATAGCAGCCTTTTTTCTTCATCTTTTGTTTTTCTGTCTTTCGTGTTTCTCTTCCCTCCTGCTCTGCATCGCCGCACGTTTTTTCATTTTCACGCAAGAATTTGCTGACTCGCAAGTTTTTCTGATTGTTTGCATACCAGCCGGCTCTTTTTCTTAGCCCTCTGCGTGTCGTCGCACTCACAGTAAGAGATCAAGGCTGCAGCCTGAACCATAGTGACTGGGCGCCTTTGAAAAGTTTACGTTCCAACACTTGTAGACCCTGGAAAATCATGACGTTGAAGTTTGGCCTATCGGAACGCACCGAAAAGTCTTTTGGCCGTTTTATTTTCCATTTTTTAAATTGTTGTAGAAAAACTTTTTTATTTCATAGAATTATATTGTAAATTGACAAATAAATCTTTTTAAAAATGGTCGCAAGAATTTTGTGGGCAAAATTTGCGAAAATAAATTAGAGGAATGCAGAAAAATCCACTGTCGGTGCATTCTGACGATGCCTCAAACAAACTTCCACCTTATGAAATTGAGGATTCATTTTGAGGAATTTCACGTGAATTCACTGAAAGTGGCCTTTAAGATTCCGTTTTGGAAAAAAACAAATCCAAAGGAATATTCGACATAACGGCTTTGAGGAATTTCATCTAAATTCATGAAAAATTGTCCTCGGCATTCCGTTTTTTAGAAACAAATACAAATAAATACGGAAAGGGGGAAATGTCAAAAGGGAATTTGATGTAATTCACTAAAAGTAGCCCTTGTTCGTTCTTTGGACAAATGAATACCAAAAGGGAAAAGTTTCTGAAGAATTTTATGTAAATTCGATCAAAGTGGCCCTTAAGATTCCGTTTTAGGAAAAAAAATTGGAGGATTATTAATAACGACGACTTTGAGGAATTTTATGTAATTTCATGAAAAATGGTCCTCGAGATTCCGTTTTAATCCCTTGCTGTACATTGAAGAGTCTGACTCGCGATACAAATTTTGTTTGGATTTTGTCGCAAACATGAATATCACGAGTCCGACTCGTGGAACGAAGATTGTGCCAAACGTAAACATCACGAGTCGGACTCGTGGATCGAAGATTTGAAACTGTCATTTGTCATCTATTATGAAATATAATAAATATCGTCGTCTCCCACTGCTTGGGGTTAAGGAATCAAATGCGAATGAATACACAAAGGGGGAAGTGTCGGGAATTTTATGCAAATTCACCAAAAATATTCCTGTAGACTCTGCTTTCGGAATTAACAACGAGGCCCACAAAAAAAAATAAACTCGGCAAACTGGAGAATGTTGTGTAAAAGGACTGAAAAGGCCCTTAAGATTTTGCTGTAAAGAAAAAAATCCAAGCAAACTTCAAAATCGAAAAAAATCGAGTTGGCAAATCCAAAGAAATATAAAAACAAATAAATTTCCAGAAATTGTATATAAATTCATTAAAAACAAGGCAACTTCGGAATCAAACTGAAAAATAAATCGACATAGATTTTATTTTAAAGAACGAAAATGCAAGAATTGTGTAGAAAAAAATGGCCTTTAAAATGTTCCCACCTTGCGCACGCGTCGATAATGTCTTGCCCGTATTTTCGATATTTAACGTACTCATCGATGCCGTTCTTCGTTTTTTGTATCTCCCCTTTGAATGTTTAGTACCAGGTGGCTCAACTGTACTCGGTGGCAGAGGCGAGTAAAAATAACACTGGAGGTGGCGAGGGCATAGAGGTCCTTAAGAATGAGCCCTTCACGGATTACCCGCTGCTCGGTGGGCAATATTCGTCGGGCCAGTACACCTACAAGATCTACCATTTAGCGAGCAAAGTTCCGGCCTTCATACGCCTGCTATTACCAAAGAATTCGTTGGAGATTCACGAGGAAGCGTGGAACGCGTATCCTTACTGCAAAACAGTCATAACCGTAATTTGTTTTTATTTTTCGCATTCTACGAGTCACAAAAAAGGCCCGAGTACGTTTCGATTATCAACGTCGAAGAATAAACAAATACTTGTAAATTAAAAAGAAGTAATGAACAATGTAAACTTTACCCGATTGGGGATATTTCGTGCAGGGTTTTGTTACATAGGCATATATATGGCGTTGAAGTTTGCAGCGTTGGAATGCAATGCAAAATCCTCTTGTTCGGATCATTCGAATTTTTTGACACACAGGCTGTGAAAATCACTTGAATGTTTATTTGAAATCCTTACTGGAGATAAAGAGATTTCCAGAAATGAATTTCGTTGTATTCCGGCGATGGAAACTTTAAGATCATGGGTATTTTTGGCTTCGTATATTTTTGAGTGTGGATCTTCGATCCTTCCTCTAATGCTGGGTAAATTGAGTAATCCGGAGCATGTATAGGATATTCAGTGAGCAACGAAAAGAAAAAAAATGGCATCGATCGTTGATCAGCGAAACAGTCTCTCCTAAGATGAGATTGAACTTTGCATTCTTGAAATGCAAAGAAAATTCTTTATACTTCCATTATTAGTTTCTCATTATTATGAAAAGGCAGTTTTTGCGGATTTATACTTGAGATCTCTAAGCCAGCACTTTGAAAAATGGTTGAGGGATTTTTGTAGGCAAAATCTGCCGGCAGATGGGTCTGCATTAGCTTGGGGTGAACATTTTTGTCTAATAAGAGTGTCGAGATGACGAGGTCGAAATTTTACAGACAATTAGTACACACTCTTGCTAAGATGGAGTTTTTCTTTTTATTGAAAAATCTTGATAAACAATGAAGTTATTATTGTTTCAAGTAAGTGCCGCCATTGCTGCATGGTCACTCGGTGTAGGTGGTTTTAGGCTCATCTGGCAACTAGGCTCATCTGAAATGCCAAAAATTAACAAATCTACTTTTAGTACTGTATAGTGAAGTTCTTTATTTCTCTGTACAGTGGTAACCTTTTACACGTTTCCTTCTTTTTTATTTATTCACATTTATCTCTCGTCCTTTTTCGCCTTTATGCTTCCTTTTCTACCATGCGTTCGAAAACTCTCACATACTCGCACGAATCGTCGATCGGTGTCCCTTTCACTTCATTATTAATTTTTCCCTTTGGTACCTCCCTCTTGCAGCCTCTTCGCCACTCTTCCAAACCATCTACCACTGCCTTATTCTATTTTTCGTTCGGCATAGCGTATCTGTGTATCCCTGTTTACCTCCTTATCCTACACTTCCGCTTCTTAAGAGGTTACGTGGGTTTCGAAGCCAAAAGAAAGCATAATATTTTCTCGATTAAAAAAAAATATATATAAACATTATTTACTCAAAATGTTAAGCACATAAAAGAGGAACATTGCAGCAATGTGAAAAAAAAAAAAAATCCATCAAAAAATTTGGGAAATTCAGCCAGTGGGACCTGCTTTCCGGAGACCCCTAAAAAAAGTGTCCTGGGTGGTAGTCAGGATAACTCATGATAGCTTTATCTGAAATTAAAAAACCACATTTTTTCTGTTAGTAAATAAGTAAAGCTCGCGATTTAACAAAGGATTTAAAAAAAAAAATTGACATTTGCATTTTTGGCAGAGTTGTATGAAAAATAGTTCAATTTTTGGTACAATTTACACTACGTATAGCCTTGTAAAATGAGTTGTGATCGAAGAAAAAAACTTTCGTTCAATCACTAGTCAATGCTATTCTGAAGAAGTGTGCAAATTTCCAATAAGATCGATGCATTAGTTTTTGAGAAATCGTGTCTACCGACTTCAAAAATAGTGTTTTGAGAAAAATGCGATATACCTGCGTCGCTCCCGGCCGGTTTTTCCCAACGGGGGGAATTCCCAAAGACTCCCTCTCCTAGAATTTTTCTCCAATTAACGTAAAATTTTGGGAGGATGTTCTACACATATTGTAGTATAAGATAATAATATTTTTAAAAAAATGGATTTTTCGAAATTTACAGACCCACGTAACCCCTTAACCTGGACCATGTTTCTTTACTTCTTCCCTCTATGCCCTTCTCTTCCCAGTACTCTTCCATTTCTATACGTTGCTTTCCATTTTTGTACTCCCTACGATACGTCGAATTCTCAATTTTGTTCCAATGTTGTTGTATTTCCTGCTCGGTTTTTATTCGTATACGTCTTATGATTATTTTACAAGCTTTTATTTAACTTGACATTTCTGTGCGATGCAAAACGGAAAATCGATATTTCGCCTACTTCCCGGCTATTTAGAGCTCTGAAATTTTGCAAACATGCATCTAAAAAGTGGCAATGCATGATTCAACTTAAAAAAAATATATCCACAAAGTTTTGAACTTTCCATGTAAAATTCGCGATATCTAATCATCTATACAGGGTGTCCCAAAACTCAACGATAATCTGAGACCGGATGAAAGGCCAAGTTATACCAGTTCTGGGAAAAATACAAAAAAAAAATCCATATCACTCAGTTTAGCGATAATAGACATTTAAAAAAAAAAGTTGAAATTCGACACCCTTGGTCGCATTTTCAAGTTCTGTGATCACCAATGTCACAATTTCGCTGTGATTTTTTTAATTTTGTGATCTTCATTAACGATGCTATTAATCGCAACTACAAATTAATGCAAAAAACATTGTTAATTTAATAAAATAAGTTAAGTTTTAGTGAGTCATGGTTCACAAAAATATTGTTACTTAACTTTGACACTTCATTTTGAAAAAAAAATGTACTACACTACCCTTGGCAAGTTATTTCAAAAGATGGCGCATTTAATCAAGATTTCAAAATGGTGCAACACTTGCCACTTTTCTTGCCATTAAAAATTTTATTTCTTATTTTTTTCAAATTGAGCTCATTTTGAACAACTGAACATTAGGAATTTTTGTTACTAAAATTTGTTATTTTTTGTTTCTGGTCTGAAATAAAATTATTATTTTCATTAAAGAGGTAATTGAGTCAGTTAGTAACCAATTTTTATTGTAAAAAATATATGTTACCAATTTTTATTGTAAAAAACATATGTTTTTTACAATAAAAATTGGTTACTAACTGACTCAATTACCTCTTTACTAAAAATAATAATTTTATTTCAGACCAGAAACAAAAAATAACAAATTTTAGTAACAAAAATTCCTAATGTTGAGTTGTTCAAAATGAGCTCAATTTGAAAAAAATAAGAAATAAAATTTTTAATGGCAAGAAAAGTGGCAAGTGTTGCACCATTTTGAAATCTTGATTAAATGCGCCATCTTTTGAAATAACTTGCCAAGGGTAGTGTAGTACATTTTTTTTTTCAAAATGAAGTGTCAAAGTTAATTAACAATATTTTTGTGAACCATGACTCACTAAAACTTAACTTATTTTATTAAATTAACAATTTTTTTTGCATTAATTTGTAGTTGCGATTAATAGCATCGTTAATGAAGATCACGAAATTAAAAAAATCACAGCGAAATTGTGACATTGGTGATCACAGGACTTGAAAATGCGACCAAGGGTGTCGAATTTCAACTTTTTTTTTAAATGTCTATTATCGCTGAACTGAGTGATATGGATTTTTTTTTGTATTTTTCCCAGAACTGGTATAACTTGGCCTTTCATCCGGTCTCAGATTATCGTTGAGTTTTGGGACACCCTGTATAAAATCTCACCAACACATACAAACATATTTGTAGCCAACTTTCGTGACTTCAATCCCAATTACAGACTTTGTTATATTTTACCAGCATTCCATGTTCCTAACGTACAACCTCGTAAACTAGTAAACTACTTGTTACAACTAACAAGTAAAATTAATTAAAGACTAAAAAGTAGAAGATAATTTATATGTAAAAAAAATATGTAAAAAAAGAAGCTTTCATTTAATGTACTGAAAAGTAGAACATTTTTTTTTGCAAATAACCCATATGTGACTATAAATAAAAGCCTGGGGCGCTCAAAATTCAGACATATAATATCTAATTTGCATAAATCCGTTTACATATCAACTGTATTTAATTTCCCACAAAACAAGCTTAGATATCTTAAATAGAAATCCTGAAACTGAGTATAAACGTGTGATAATAATTTCTCTAACTACAATTGTGCCAAATTAAGGAGTTTCGATACCAAAATCGAAATGGTTATAGACGATTGAAGTTCATATCACCGAGAGATTAATTTAGGATGCATTAACTGTCCAAAAATTAATCCGTTTAAGCACATAGTTTCCGAGATTTTGAAGGTTCAAGTTGAGTTTTGTTCGAGTATTATTAATGAACCAAGTGAGGAAACCGCTTAATTTTTTAATACGACATTCCTGACTCTAATCGCAGTTTGTTCAGTTTTTGTAATTTAAATCGAAGCAATATTTTAACCCCTACAGCCCTATAACTAATGTTTACGAAATTAAAAAATTAAGCGATTTCTCCATTTTGTTCATTAATAATACTCGAACAAAACTCAACTTGAACCTTAAAAATCACCGAAAATATGTGGTGAAACGGATTAATTTTTGGACAGTTAATGCATCCTAAATTAATCTCTCGGTTATATGAATTTCAATCGTCTACAACCATTTCGATTTTGGTTTCGAAACTCCTTAAATACGGTTAATGAAACTGAATAGATCAAATTTATTAAACATTGAAAAAGCTGAGCGCCCTAAGCTTTTATTTATAGTCACACATAGGTGACTTGGTGACAACAATTATTTTCTACTTTTGAGTACATTAAATGATAGCGTTTGTTTTTAAATATTTTTTTCACATATAAACTTTTTTTACTCCCTTCACATCTTCGTCTCTTATTCTTTGCCATATTGATCCCACTCCTACCTCGTCCATGGCTCCCTTCATTTCCAGTTCCCATTTGGATGGGTTTGCATTTAATATTCCTCGGGTTTCTCCTTTCAAACACTCTTTCTGCCATCTATCTTCCGGCATTTTCATTATATTCCTATGACCCTATGCCTCCATTCTCCACATGTAGCTAGGCATGGTATCCTTCATATCAATTGCCATTTTAACATATTTACCCTGTGACTAATCCATTTGCTCCCGGCTCTTTCACCTCCACTTTCCCACTCCGATGTTCTTTTAGTTGAACAATAAAACTTCCGTACGACCCGATACTTGTTTTGGAACTTCGAAAATTACGAAAACGCCAAGTTGACGAAAAAAGTTCGATTTTCGACCGAAAAAACAACTTTAATTAGTTATTATTAAGTAATGGGGAAAATTATGAAAAAATTATCCGCTCATAAGATAGATAACGTTATGAGCTATGCTCGGTCTGATGTTCAAGTAAAGCTGGCCCTTGCCAAAAATCGTCATAACTTGGTCAATATTTGGAGTTGTTACGAAATGTTCGTTGTAAATTGAACGTTGAGTTCCCAGGCTGCAAAATTACACAAAAAAGTCGTATTTTCGAAATGTCAAGTTTACGCAGGCCCGTTGAAGCAATTCGAAAGTAATAATATTCGTTGAATTTCAACGATGCAAACGTCAATCTCATGTCCAAAGTACGATCGATCGGCAACGAGTCTAATTGGCTTGGGGGAAGGTTCATCCAAGTATCGTCCTATTCGCAGAATCCGGGCTATATGAAGGACAATTTCATAATAATGATCGAGTCGTTTCACATCGGTGACGTCGGCAATCAGCACAACGTGCACGAGTTGTCGCCCGACAAGCTCAAGATACGCGAGGTCGTACACATAGACATCGCTAACGATCCAATCGCGAGCGCGGATTACAAGGAGGACGAGGATCCGACAAAATTCAAGTCGCGAAAAACCGATCGCGGCCCGCTGGTCGGCAAAGACTGGAAGACCCAGGTACAGCCAGTGATGACCTGTTACAAATTGGTGACCTGCGAGTTCAAGTGGTTCGGCCTGCAAACAAGGGTCGAGAGCTTCATACAGAAGGCCGAAAGGCGTCTCTTCACCAACTTCCATCGGCAGGTATTCTGCTGGATAGATCGCTGGCACGGACTCACGATGGAGGACATAAGGGCCCTCGAGGACAACACGAAGGAGGAGCTTGATAGGGTAAAGCAACACGCAAACTCAAACAAAGCCAAACGATTGAATTGCTGTACAATTTTTACATGCCCCAATCAGCCACTTGCTTCAAGCCCAAACGAATACAAACTATTGGGTTTTACCATGATTTCAATATGCACCAACGAGCCACTTGCTGCAAGCACAAACCAACCCAAACGTTTGAATTGCGGAACATTATCAATATGCAACATTAAGCCACTTGCTCAAAACCTAAACAATTGGATTTCAATACAATTCAGATATGCCCCAATGAGCCACTTGTAGCAGACTTAACCAAAACCAAACGTTTAAGTCGAGATACAATTTCTATATGCACCATCGAGCAACTTGCTGCAAACCCAAACCAACTCAAACGTTTCCGTAGCAATGCAGTTTCAATATGCACCAACGAGTCACTCGCTGCAAACCCAAACGTTTGAGTTGTTATACAATTTCAAAATGCAACTAAAAATTGAAGAAGAAAAAAATTCGAACGCTTTCTCGTCGAAATTTCAACGATGCCTCTTTTCAATTTTCAGCAAAGACACCAGGGAGAGGTGCGAGGCATGCGCGCCGACGATTGAGACGTCCCTAGCCACCTTTAAATAAGTCTATAAACCAATTTTCCCCGTACACGAGGACACTCTAGAACGCGCTCGACCCCGCAACAATAATATACACGGAAAAAAAAAACACACACACACACACTCACACACACACAAACAGAGAGAGAGAGAGAGAGAAACGAAACACAGAAATACGAGGAAAAAGAAAAACGGCAAAGAGAACCGTAATAAAAAAAAAATACAAAAAAAATGAAAAGCAAAGTAAACTCTCGCTCAGCCATAAGCGATCCTGCCAGGATCGGGACAGTTTCCAGAATATTCCTTCGATCTGTCTTAGATTGAGTGTCTAATTACTCTAAATAACTACTTACGAGTCTTAATTTATTTACAATTACGGGACAGCGTTGTTGGTTTTTTCGTCTTTTCTTTTTGTTTCTTTTTTTTTTAGATGAATGTACCTACCGCGAGTGAGCAAAGCTGCGCGTTGATTATTATAAATAATGTCGCGACGCGTGCGGCCGTCCGTCTGGTGATATTGTAGTTGAGAACTCGACGTTTTTTATTTCAAAAAAAAAGCAGAGGAAAAACGAAACTCCGGCCTACGAGCACAACGGCGGGCTCAGAGACGCGAAAACGGAGCAAAAGTGAACAAAGAGCCAGGAAAGAAGAAACGAAAAAGCTCGAGAAAACATACGCGCAAAGTATATAGCCGAGAACGGGAATAATGAGAGAGAGAGAGAGAGAGAGAGAGAGAGAGAGAGAGAGAGAGAGAGAGAGAGAGAGAGGCAAAATATGCAATCCAATGTGGCTAATTGATGTGTGAGAAATGATTCATCGACTTAGGCTTGTAGCTGGATGCTGCTGTCGGACGTTCAGTCACGTGCTAATTTCGAAACGAATGACGGAATAACGGTGAAAAAGATCGCTGGGAGGCTCGGCCTTCCCGTCGATCAATACTAAAGGAAAATGTTTTTCTTTTCTTTTTGGACATAGTCGTGTATGGAGCTTCGAATTTTCAAAATTCTGTGTGCACGGTCTTCGAGATTTAAAAAAAGTATTAAACTATAACATGTTTGGGAGTTTTTGTTGTTGTTGTGGGAAAGCGTTAATGGGCGCTCGAATTTTTACGTCGATAAGTGCGCAATAAAGGGAGTACACTATCGTGGACGCGTATTGAATAGAAATTTTGGAAATGCGTCGGAAACTACCGCACGTTCTGTATGGAAGGTCCCATAAATTTTTTTTCGTAGGATACACTATATATTTTGAAATGCTGTTATATTTTTTTTTCACCATACAATAAATTAATCATTAAGTAATATAGTGAAAAACGTATTTTGAAGTAATTATGTACATATATACACAGCGGATAAAAGAAATGATTGCGCACCTTGCCTTGTTTATGTTTGTTTTCTTGGGATTTCCATTAACATACGTACCTCATATTGACATTAACAATACAGTATTTATATTTGAAATAAGATGTCGAATAAAATAATCTTCAAAAATATTCCTTCGGCGGAGAGCTATTGCAGAAAAGCGAGGTGTGCAAATAATTCTTGACTCACAATATATATATATATATATATATATATATATATATATATCACATTCCGTCAAAGCGTGCGTAATATTCACTTCAGCATAATAATGATATATTATTATTATTACAATTATGGCAGTATAATAACATATGAATTTAAATGTTTAAATAAATTTAAAAAATACTGCAACGAATTTCAAGAATACATTTTTCTTTATTCTCTAAAGAACTTGAAGAATTTGACGAATAAAATTTGTCTCAATTTTTCGTTTAAATTCAAATAATATAAAGAATTCAATTGAAAAATTCAAATTTTTATGACATATATTAAAGAATTCAAAACGTCTGCAAAATATCGGGTGCGGCCAAACTGGCGATTTTTCCACACAAAAAATAACGTTGACGAACAAAATATATCTAGTTTTGTTCGTCTTGTTCTTCTCGTAAAAAAAGTTTAGCCAAGCTTTGGGAAACTTCGAAGTGGTACTGTCAACCGCACAAACCTACGTCCGAAAAGAAAAAAAATCAACTATCCTTCAGCACCTATCGGTGAAGGGTTTGAGCTCGTCAAAAAAAATGTGAAAACAAACAAAAAAGCAAATAACTTCCACTCGTTGCGACTGGGAACTATAAAACACGGGAGAATCGTGCGTCCAAGTGACACTGTAACTAAATTTTGAAGCCAAACAAAAAAATTGAAAAAAAAAAACGTGATTCGTCGAGCGAAACACGTAATTATCCTCAGGATGACTCAATTTTTTTTTGCTCATCCGACCATTACACGTCCATTTTTTCTTTGCTTGTATTCCTCTCTCCCTTCTGGCATTTGCTGCAAAACGCATACTAATTTTGCGCGATTGGCGAAACGATGACTGGCCGGAATGTCATAGCTTGAAGAAAAAAATGGTTGAGACGAGGAGCGTCATTTTTGTCAAATTGACAAAAATTGACAATTGCTCCTTCGATATGTTTCGAAAATGAAAATGATTGAGCAACAAAAATACGGCTCGAGAGAGAGAGAGAGAGAGAGAGAGAGAGAGAGAGAGAGTCAATTACTTTAAATTCATTCGGCGTTTCGGTCGATACTTGCCGATCGAGCACGTTTCCCCATGTACTGTATTATAACGTCAGTCCCCTCCTCACCCCTCTCGGCCCTTCCATCGTCCACCCTTCGCGCCCTCCGAGTACCTCGGTTACGCTCATTTTCTCCTACAACAATAGACATTTATTCGTCTTCAGGATTGTTTATCGAGAAATAGCGAGCCAATCTCGAAGCCACTGCAGAGACCGGATGTCGCGATCGACTTGCGGGCCACCGGTAGAATTAAGGGCTCGCAAAAATACTGTGTGTACATTATCTATCGATATGTAACTATATATGAGTATACATATATAGTTACATATCGATGTAATCGATAGTATAGGGCACACGTGAATATGTCGCGAGCTACTGCGTCGGGAAGTCTGCATTGGAATGACGAAGGTCTGAAATGAGAGTTGTTCGCTTCCGAGTCAAAATTTCCCACGAGATTCCACATTTCTTTTTATCGTGCAGCATTGTATCACGCGAGCGTTTCCAAAACACTAATTATTCTTCAAGGCATTGGGCTACTGTGATCCGACCCGAAAATCTGGGTTATTTAAAAAAAGTAATTTGAAGAAATTAGTAAAGGTGGAATTTTCGTGATTTTTATTAAAAGAAATTTCTTCACTATCTTTAAAAAAAGTTGATTTTCATGATTTTTTTTTAAAGGAAAGATTTCTTTGCCTTTTTTTAAGACTTAGGGTACGTTTTATCAATACTCTTGGCTGTTACGTGGTATTTTAAAATTGTTTTATCAATCTTAAAAAATGGCTGAGGTACGACACGGTCTTCTAAACAGGTTGCGGTGGATGTTGTCAGACGGCGTGACACGTAACGTCGGCGGGATTAATCTGAAACAAAAACCAACTTAGATTTTTCTCTCATTAACACACATACGCAGAATATGAACCAAGGAAAAGTGCGAAATGTTGAAAATTGATGAAATGGTACGTTTTGCAAACAAATATTGAATTTTACGAAAAAAAAGTGGCTACATTTTGCATGCAAAAAAAAACGTTCCTTTTTTTCAAAAACATTTAGGGTCATTTTTTGGACAATTATGTTAGAAAGATTTATACCAAATTTCATCGGAATCGGTCGATTAGTTTTTTAGCTATACGTCGGAACAGTTTTGAAAATGCAGTTTAATAGACCGTGCCATACGTCTTCCATTTTTAAATATTAATAAAAACAACACCATGCAACAACCAAAGCTCGTAATAAAACATACCCTAAGTCTCAAAAATAGTGAAGAAATCTTTCCTTAAAAAAAAAATCACGAAAACCAGCATATTTTTACCTCGCCTAAAGGTATCTCCCCACCTTACATTCCAAATACGAATCAGTCCCAAAAAACTTTTCTTTTTTTTTTTTCAATTAAATTAAATTCCATTTATCCAATTTAAAATGCATCTTTGATCTTTTTTTTCTCGATGACGGGATTCACGAAAAATGTTTTTCAGGCGTCTTTCGTATTCGGAATTTAATTATCTTCGTTCCACTGTACTCAAAACGGAATTTTGATTTTTCTAACAGAATGCTCGATTTTTTCTGGCAAATACTACTCCTCACAAAAATAGGCTATATTTTTTTTCCAAGTGGATTTGAAAAACCATTAAAAATAATATTTTTCTCGGTAGCGAAACCTCCGCGCAAGGTCCGTTTTTTAATTGGCACCCTGTGTATGCTGTGTGTGCATGTAAACACACATTTCCCCGCGGGCATCCGTATCTATATCCATATATAGTTATATTAATATACATACATATATATTAATATGATTATATGTATATATCAGTATGTTGATATACGCGCGCGCGTGTGTGTGTGTATGTATATATTACGGTGACCCAAGTTTGAGCTCTGTCATTTTTTCCTTTTTCTCACCATCCAATTATTTTCTTTAACGCAAAAAAAATATTGTCGCGAAATGTGCGAGCGGTCAAAAAATATTTACAGGTCGCTCATGCCTCCCAAAAATTCAAATTTTCATGAAAAAATCGATTTTTTCCGTTCACTTCTCATCCATGAATTTTCCGCTTTATAATTTTTAAATTGACCTCGTCAAAGTTCTAGCCGGTCAATGAATATTCAGCGATCGCTCAAGAGCTTCGAAATGTCCAATTTTCGCCAATTTTTTTTACTCATCTCACTCATAAATTTAACGCTTTGTAAAATTTTCAAAAACAATTCATCGTATTTCTTTAGATACAGATTTTTCAAAGTTACCTCACACTACTAACCCAATAATCATAATCTTTGTTCTCATAAAACAATTCGTTAAAGCTCTTGTCCGCAAACAAAATTATAGGTCCCCCGTTTTAACGGGTTAGAAGTGAGGTGAATTTAAATAATTCGTTTCTAAAGAAAAAAAGGTTTAATTGTTTTGAAAGTTTTACAGTGTTAAGTTTATGAGTGAGAAAAAAAATTCGCGACAATTGGAAATTTCCAAGTTCTTGAGCAACGACTAAATATTCATTGGCCGGCTAGAGCTGTTGCAAGCTTAATTTAATAATTATAAAGCATACAATTCATGGGTGAGAAGTGAACGACAAAAAAAAATAGATTTTTTAATGGAAAACCTGAATTTTTGGGAGGCTTGAGCGACCTCTAAATATTTTTTGACCACTTGCAGATTTCGTGACAATTTTTTTTTCTTTAAAGAAGATAATTAGTTGGTGACAAAAAGGAAAAAAAATAGAGCTCAAATTTGGGCCACCCTAGTAAATATATCAAAACGCCGCTGTATTATTACTTCAGATCAGATGCAATCAGATCAATTAATGGCCAATAATTTCGGTCAGCAGGGAGTGCGAATAAAAGTTCTAATTACGTAGCTATATGTATAAAACCAAGAGACCGATAAAATGTTCCCATTGAGCGTCTCTTTGCCCGAATAGTATAGGCGAACGTTCATATAGCGAGAGATTGCTCAAAATCTCGTTACTTTGAAGAGCAGGAAAAAAACAGTAGTTCGCTTATCGTTTCTCAAATTTCTCGATTTTTATCTTATTACCGAATTGACATAATTGATAGTATTCGTGGTGGCAAACTTTCCGACTCTATGCTACAAAGTTCATCACACTTGCAGCGTATTTTCATTATGAATCTCCAGTGGAGACGGTACATTAAAAAAAAAAAACTTTTGCACTATCCTCAGTGTCACGTTCCTTGGAAAAAACAAGGCAACGTTTCTTAGGTTTGTTAATTTTTTTTCTTTATTTTTTTTTCAAACATGTGGTTCGCGGATGAACAATTTTATTATCCGAATTTGGCGGCTCACTTTTCGATCACGATCGTCGAACGAAAGACGAGGGACGAAAATTAACGAAGCGAGTGACAAAAGTGTACACGCGTTGCCATTCAAGGGAAGCTCGAGCACCTCGCGATCCGCCTTCAAGGACCTCGAATGTTTTTTTTCTCTCTCTTTTTTTCAGGCCCTGATATCTCCGATAAACGTTCACGGTCCAAGTTTTCACGAACTTTATCTATGTCGCTCTCGAGAAAATAAAAGAAAAAATTATAGTATTCCCGGCAATTTGCATTTTCGCGTTCTTTTTTTCGCGAAAATAAGCGAGCGAAACTTTTTGAACATTTCGAGCTTGAACATATATTTCAGATATTTGCGGCTGGGAAAACGGTCTCCTTCAACATTCAAATACACATGTAACGAGAATAATTTTTATTTCTTTCTACTTGGATACATGTTGTAGGGCAATAATTGTTTCCACGATATGAGAAAACAATTATCGTACTGAAAAACCGTACATTATAAATATTTTAGGAAAATTATGCGTCAGTGTTTGTGAAGATATAAATATAATAATGTTAGTGAAGTAATTATTATAAGGATGTAACAATATAACAATTTTCATACTCAAGTGCCATTTATAATTCATATTTAATATAAATTCTTTAATGTGCTCTTTATTTGTCATTGTACAACGCTTTGCACTTTTCATAGCACACTCGTATAAATTGTACACACACACACACACACGCGCGCGCACACGCACGCACACGTACGCACACACGGGTGTCCTATTATAAATGGATAATCCTGCAACTGTCGATAGGTCAGATCATGTCCTACTATATGCTGGAATTTTAGTTTAGTAAAAGTCCCACAGTTTTCGAGATTTTGGGCTTTGTGTTATTTTTTAGAAAAAAAAACCATCTGATTTTGGTTTTTCGCATGTTATTTCTACAAATGATATGAATCAATAATAACTAAGCATTTTTATATAGTAATTGGCATGATATGCGTAGTACATTTTTTTTACACCGCAGGCTATCAAAGTCAAATGTTCGAATTAGTTTGTATGAAAATTCTGCATAAGATCTTTTTTCATAAAGCTTCCTTAACATTTAAGGTTAAGAAGAAGACTTTTATAGATGAAACAAATACCAAGAGAATTAAAAAAAAGTTATCATTTGTAGAAATGAGATGCGAAAATCCAAAAGCAGATGATTTTTATCTCTAAAGCGGTGGAACTCTTACTAAACTGAAATTCTAGCATATAGTAGGACATGATCTGACCTATCGACAGTCATAGGATTACCTATTCATAACACGACACCCTGTATATATACATGTATACAAAATTTATATTAAGTATGAATAATAAATGCCACTCAAGTATAATAATTGTTATATTTCTACGTTCTTATAACAATTATTTTATTATTGAGCGTGTGTATATATATTAAAATCGGTCGTTTTTCAAAATAATAGTTGGTTTATTACATTAGGAAAGAAATTATTACAGCATGACAATTATTTAATTATATATAATGAAATAATTATCATGCTGTAATAATCTTTTGAAAAGTAATGACAAAATTATACTAAAAAGCTCTATCTTATAGATATCGATATAAATAGTGCATGTATGTATACATATTTTACCGTTTTAGCGCGTTTTTTTCCTAGGAAAAACTAGTTTTACTATGTAAAAAGCGGTTAAGCTGAACACGTGTTCCAACTGTAACATACACACACACACACACACACAATTTTTCTAAAATATCTCCCACGTGCAATGTGGCAGTACAATTATTGTTCTATTGTATCGTGGAAACAATTGTTATACTACAGTACATACACACGCAAACACACACATACTGAAAAACAAAATTACTTGAGTCGACTGAATCCGTCATTAAGAGATGCCAAGGAATTATTGAAAAAATGGACCATTGGATTATTTTTAACAATTATTCAGTCCATCGAACCAACGAATACTCAGAGTAATCGAATATTTTAGTGCTTCGTCTCAATAATTCGTTGGTCAACTGTGAATGAACTATTTCGTCGATTCAAGTGACTTTTCTTTTTCTATAAATATATGTATACAGTACTGGTCGAAAGGTTTCGGTCACATTGGATTATATTATTCTAATACAATTATATATAATTTTTTTCTATAGTTAATTATAATTCTCGCTCTCCCTCTCCATATATATATATATATATATCAGACACCCACACACCTACATAAACGATGTATTCGAGCTCTTCGAGAATGAGGTCCGACGGAAGGTAAAAAAAAGAAGCGCCTGCCGTTTGTACACATAAACGACAAGCAAAAAGAACGCAAAAAGAAAGTGACGAAAAAATATTCCCGAAGAACGATACAACGCAAATTTTGCTTCGCTTGCATTCCGTACAGGTGTGTGGCACTTGTTTATATTGCGATGTAACAAAAACGACGAGGACGACGAGCGATCTCAAGGGACTTATTATTATCAATACTATAACACTGTTGTTAAATATTAAGCGACAGACACGCGAAACCTGGAAACGTTGCGATAAGGAGTTACGAGAGCAATAGATACAATACACGCGCGAATACAAGAAGCATATAATAGCTGTGAAACTGAAAGATATATATACAAAGAGACTTAATTGATAATGAGATAAGAGCGAACAGACGAAAGAAAAGAAGAGAAAAAAACCAACAGAGACACAGGCATACTTATGTGGTAGAATAAAACGGGATTGTCGTAAGACAAAAAGAGACATATATATATATATATATATATATATATATATATATATATATATATATATATATATATATATATATAAATGTATGTATGTATTTCGGGTACCGGGACGGTACTTGAGGTAACAGAAGAAAAAAAGTTGAGGAAAGGTTACACGTGCACACCCACCGAAGAAGAACTGTGAAATAAACACGATCGGGGCTGGTCTTATTGTCGTTTGCACAAAATTAAACGTATGTTACAAGTACCTCTCTCGAAATCTCTTTTGACCCTCTCTCGCTCTCTCGCAATATCGGTAGTGAAATGCCGCCTTTTGTTTTCGTCTGCAAATTTTTTTTCCAGCATTGCGGAAATCACTCGAGGAATTATTGGGAAGAATAATTGAGAGGAACAATTGTGTAGAATTGTCGAAAATACATGCTCGATTATTAGGGCTGGTTGTAAATAATTATTGGACAGAATAATTCCTCGGGATGAGTGAGAAGAATTATTGGAGATAATTCAATTATTTTTACTCGCTCGATGCAAACGAACAGACTTTTTTTTCGTGATATTCTCTGCATCACAATTAATGTTCGTTCAATGAATTAACACAATTGACGATTAACTTTTCGCGCTTGGTAATTAACGAAGATAATTCGCGTAGAAAAATCATTACCGGTGCTCTCGTGAGACGGTCGAGAAAAACAAATTCAATCAAGTCGTTTAAAAATAGAGCTGCAGCGTCAAGCCGTAAAAGTCTGTAGCGCCAAGTCGTTAAAAAAAACCTGCAGTGTCAAGACGTTTAAAAAAAACGTGCAGTCATAAAAAAAATTATCTGCAGCTTCAAAACGTTTCAGAACAAAACCTGCAGTCAAGTCATAACAAAGAAAAATCAGCATTGTCAAATCGTATAAAAATCTGCCGAGTCAAGTCGTTGACGAAACGAAAACGCAAGAAGAAACGATCTACAGACTCAAGTCGGGGAAAAAATTTAAAAATTCAAGTCGACCGTTTCAACGTGTACGATAAAAATTGCCTTGCGTTCCGATATCGTTATTAACACGATGGCCAGCTATATTAGTTCGCGACTATGAAGGCGAAGCTGAGAGAGAGTTTTCCGCTCCTGTGCTCCATCCTCCCCCGCCCTTGCGTCTACGGCGACACGCTGCCAAAGGGCCGACGATAATTTACCCAACGTATATAGAAAAACAGATGTGTGTATGTGTGTGTGTGTGTGTGTGTGTGTGTGTGTGTGTGTGTGTATATATATATATATATATATATATATATATATATATATATATATATATATATATATATGTATGTATGTATGTATGTATGTATGTATGTATGTATGTATGTATGTATGTATGTATGTATGTATGTAAAGTACGTGTATATAATTATTACATATATGTATGACGTGCGTACAATGAAATCTACTAGGTATTATATACAATGTCAAGCAGTCACGTGAGCGTAAAAAGGTTAAATAAAATCGGAAGAACAGTAGCGAACGGTAATAATTCATTTTTTTTATTAACACCTCGATATAAGTAAATTCGCAAGAGGCGTATATCGTCGCAAAAATGTTTCGATTACATTGCAGTTCCGCGCGCGCGCGCGTGTGTGTAAGAGATTGTGTAAAACTTTCCTTCCCGCCTCGACCATATCGAAAAAATAGAAGAATCAATAAGAAAAATGCATCGTTCGCTCGGTAAAAAGCGTTTGACATTTGTAAAAAGCTTCAGAAAATTATCCGCCATGGTTCATAGTAGAGTGCCGTCGCTTCGACGATCCGCATCGCGAAAGGAAATGTAGGCGGAAGTTTCATGGTTTGCATGAACATTGGCGATATGGGGATAAAAATTGTAAAAAAAAAAAGAACCTAGCGTCAAATATGTGTCTGGAATCGAATGATTGGCGTTTAAAGTCGTGGATTTCTTAAGGCGAGATGTACATTCAGACGGGAAAATATTAAGCAATTTTGAGGGATTTTTTAAACGAAGAAACAATCATTCTACTTTTATGAAACTGTAGGTATACTTTAATAGTATATTTAAGTATACAAAACTATTTTTTGAACTTGATTTATTATTAAAATGACGAAGCTGTGGCAGAGGGTTGAAACAAGGTTACCGCGGGAGTTGCGGGAATCGGCGTGCAGTCTAGCGTCCCGTACACTTTGATTTGCAAAAAAAATCAAATTTTTCTCCATTTAGTACATGTATAGTTTGTATTTGACAGTAATTAAAATGAAGAAAATCCAAATGTATGGATTAAAAAAGTAGTTTTTAAAATAATTTTTCAAACCAATTCTCGTCAAGTAGAAGGTAGCAATATTATCAACATTTCTACAAAGTTTCAACTCAATCGGCTCAATAGCTTTGGAGTAAACCTGCACGCCAATTTCGAAAATGCAGTTTTGAGGAAAACGCGATTGAAGTATACGCCCACTCGGGGCCGGGTTGAAATGCCGAATGCTCCGACTTTGAATGCTCCGACGGTTTAAAATGCCTAATTTTAATGTTGCGAAATAACAAGTTTCGTAGAAATCATGCCCGCGAAAGTCTATACAGTTGACTGTAAATGATGTACAACGTATAACATCGTTTAGACAAATTTCAAAATTGACGTAAAATCACTTCATAATAAAAAAATTCATGAAATAATTTGTCAATTTAGTGAAAATTTTGAAACTTTTAAAACTTCCATAGCCGAATTATTTGGACGATGTTCAGATTGTCCGAGTTTTGGTCTTTCGGGTAAAATTCTTTCTGAGTTTCGAGCGTTCTGATCATTCAAAGTTAGAAATTTCAACCCTGCCCCGCCCGCTCCGAGTCCGAGCGGGGAGGCACAGCGGCGATAACGGGCTGCAACGTTTCAAGTTTTTCGTTTTTCACTTTGAAACTTTGGGAAAATATTCTACATATATAGTTCTATCGTTTAAAGAAAAGAAAAAAAGAAATAATTTTTATGATCGTTGTATATATCCCGCCTTAAATTCTCAAGTTTAGAAATTCGAAGATTAAAAAACTGAAGCCTTTTTATGTTTAAACAATTCGGAGGTTTTTCTATCACGAATTTTTGGGCTTCCTGGTATTTTGAATGCGCTTCCGTTTTATGATCCGGTCCCTTTACTTTTATCATTCAACTATTCACGTTCCTTAGACGCTCCCACGTGCTCCTGCTTTTACCATTCGAAACTCGGTAAACTGTCTGCCCGGGGTGAGGAGCGCATAAGCGAGCGGCTAAGCGGCCACCCATCCCCGAGAGATCGACGAAGCTGCACATTTCGATCGCGCGTCTTCCAACGTCACTGACATTTCCCCACTTTACTGAAATGCCCGCGGTACTGAAAACCCTTCCAATTTTTTTTTCCGCGCCCGATTTTATGTCGCATCGCGACCTTTCGGGAATTGTCGAGTATACTTGGATCGTTCGTTATCCATATGTAGGATCGGTGGTTGCCGATATCAAGGTGGGTGTTTCTATTTCAAGCCGTACTCCTTGATGATACTGCCGGCGATAACGAGCCTCTGAATCTCCGAAGTGCCCTCGTATATCTCGGTTATCCTGGCGTCCCGGTAATGACGCTCGGCCGGCATGTCCGACACGTATCCCATGCCACCGAGAATTTGGATGCTCTGGTGGGAACAAAAAGTCGCCGTTTCTGACGCCACCAACTTGGCCATCGCTGCTTCCTGCAATTATATTAAGTTGGTGAGGAAAGTCTTGCGACACAAACGACGACACCTCTTCTAAATAAACGTAACATTTTGTAAAGATCATTTTATAATAGTCTCCCTCCACGACGCCGAAATTTGTTGCATCGTTGGAACGCAACGAAAATTAATTTTCGCAAATTTCTTTCGGCAAAATAGTCCACGAAAATCGCGGCTGCATTTTTTTAGGGTATTTTAGCCATCAACGACGAATCTGAAAAATATGGTTTTGGATACTGATGAAAATAAGAAACTAGTAAAGGATTTTCGTTCCATTCCAACGATGCAAACTTCAACCCCTTGTCAAATTATTTATCACGTAGTTTTTCAAAGCCCGATATAAATGACGATCTGACGAGGGTGAATTCGGTGAGTATGGTGGATGTAGTACGTACGTCGTATTCTAATTCCGAAGTAGTTTTTTGTGTCATTTTAGTTACGCGGGGGGGGGGGGGGGGGGGGGCTGAGCGTTTTCGTGAAGAAGACTAACTTGTCAACGTTTAGGACGTTTTTGTTTCATCATTTCAAAAAGCTTCTGTAATAGGGAACCGGACAACTTTTCAGAAACTGTTTAAAAATAACCATAATGTAGCCATGAAAAATGTTATTTTATATATAAACAAAGCTTATTAGGTACCTAAAACTATGTCTAAATGTTATTTTTCAGTTAATTGCCGCGCAAACGCTACACCGTGTCCTCCCAGAACGCGTCACGTCATATGTGCCTCGACATCAAGTTAGTTCAAGTTCACCGCGAGAGGCGCTATCCTCGATGATCCTGAGGATCTGAAAACGTATCTTTCGCGTAGTGGCCTCAAGGACGAACCTTCGTGTAAGATTTGCCTGTGTCCTTCAGATACGCCGCTCTCCAGGTGAGCAACCTCGCGCTCTCGAGTCTCGTCGCCATGTCAGCGATTTTCTGTTGTATCGCCTGCAATTTGATGATCGGTGCGCCGAAGGCTTCTCGTTTCCCGGCGTACTCGACCGCGCAGTCCAGCGAGGCCTGAGCTATACCGAGAGCCTGACTGGCGATTCCTATTCGACCGCTATCTGGAATTCAAAGTTGCCGGCTATCATCGCTCGTCCTTCGTACACTTCTCCGCGCCTCCACCCAGCATCAACCGCAATTCTCTATAGTATCATATCTTTGTGATATTATTTAGAATTGAAAAGATGAGAAAGATGAAAAAACTTTTTGATGAAATTGTTTTTAATAAGTGGTAGTTTAACAAACATTAGTTTGCTGTATTATAAATATTAGTAGTTATTAGTAACATAAGTGGTAGTCCAACAAACTCGTTTATTTTTCTTCATACAAACTAGATTGGTATATTTTTGCAAAAATATAAGTACATTTTTTTATATCGGCCGACCCAGAGCTATTTCGATATCTTTATATGTTACTTTATTACTTTTTGTACCATTTATATCGTAACCATAAACTAATAGTATAAGAAAAAAGCATAGGAACATTGAAAAGTATAAGTATAAGAAAATAAAAAAAGTGGCACTTGAAAATATTCGGATCAAGCTGAATACATTTTTTTCTTATATTTAGAAAAATAGACGAATTTACTACGAAGGAAAATAAACGTTTCGGAATCGTTATTAAACTATGTCTTATTGAGAACAATTTTCTGCATACATTTTCTGATATTATTATGGCGATATTAGATTTTGCATATTTATTAACGATACACAAATAGTTTTTTCATCTGATAAAAGGAATGCAATTTCTTACACCATTTTTTATATACTCTTTTTGGTGTTATAATACAAATATAAAAAGTTACACAAAACGTCGTTAAGCACAGCATTAAAAAAATATATATTTATATATTATTGCATTTGTAAAAATAAACAAATTAATTTCGTATAGTTTCTTTTGTACAGAATTATGATTTTATATGTACATAATTTGTTTTTAGCATTGTCTGAATTTCGAAAATGTCAACTTCCTACTTCGGACAATGATTCCAACATTTCAATTTTCAATAATGATATTATCATTGACAATAAACGATTTCCGAAATTGCAAATTGTCCGAAACAAATCGTCTCTCATATTCTTTTGAGTTTAATTCTTTCGAGCATTTTACCTTTCAATCGCTCAAAACTTCACACTGTGCCTTCCGTAAGCAGAGCTTAATCTACAATTATCTTGAAACGACGAAAACGGCTTATCAGCATTCAAAACGACAGAAATATCATAATAAAAAATACGAAATTGCGAATAAACTTGCAAAAATTGTACCAATTACATAATTATACCATATTTGATGTCGGTATACTAATTGACTGTGCCGGTTAACGATATAGCACATAAATAAGCATGATACGACGAAATAACGTGTTTTCTTTCGATACGAGCGATAACGCGTTTCCGTTCCATGGCATATTGCTTCGAGTGCGTTGCTCGATTTCAATAATTCATCATCTATGGTCCTTATCACCGGTGTACATGACCTGTACATAACGACTTTGTTGTCGTTTGCATATCGGCTCCGCGACCACTCGAGTCGTCAGCTCGACCATACGTACCGCAAGCTTTAGCCGGGCCACTTAGCTACGTGACAATGAAAATCCCACATCCATTTTTGTGCAAAGCAGCCACAAAAGAAAGAAAAAAAGTGTTAAAGCTCTCCTGGATCGCAGCTGGCTTCGTACCGATAATATTCAGAGTACGGGGATGAATATGAGCTACCTTAAAACGGGGTTACATTGACATTAAGGGTATCTTTAACAGTTTTTCGGGCTACTTTAACAGAGCGCCAAAATACGTTTTTGACTAAGTGTTTTTTTTAACTTTTTCTATTGTTGCTCAAATTTGTTATTCACGTTTATAAGAATGTTGCTCGAGTTGATTTCTACCTCACTGATAACTATAAGACTGATTAAGTGCCCATAATAGTACCCTAGGCACTATATATATTTTTATGTAAAATGTTTCTTTAAGGGGTCTTCTCACTTTAGACGCTAAAAAAGGCTATTTTCATGCATTTTTTTGTAGGTTTAGATTATAGATATTGATATGAAAGGTGTTACACTTAATATATACACTTTGGAAATACATTCAAAAACAAAATTTGATGTATTTATGTAACCCAAGCAAACTTTAAACGCGTTTTACTCGAAACAACGTGTTTAAAGTCGGTGGATATGATGTCTCGAGAACCAATTGATGAATTCTTTCCAAATTTACTGGAGATACGATGGGAAACATTTAAAGGTCGTTGACTATCTCACTTTTTTAATAGCTAAGTAAGAGTGACGATTTTTTTCATCGATTTTGTATGTTCGAGAATGCGTCGCCACTCGGTAGAACATTTTTTTTTTTAATCGATGATCATCAAAGACTCGTACTTATTGTCAACTCGAATAATCCGTTTGGTTTTCAGATTTCGGATGGATCGTTTAAAATGCAGCATCCACCACGAAACGTCGCGAAAGAAATTTCATCATGTGCCAGCCGCGATGTATTTGTTATCTTTCTGTATTTTCCGCCGTTTTTTTAGACTCCATATAAGCAGCTTTGTTTTAAAAAATGCGTTTCTTATTGACCATTGATTCTGTGACCTTATTGAGCTTTGATTCTGCATAATCGTCTATAGGGGAAGCTTACCCAGTGTCATCATGGCGATTTTAAAACCCATTCCAGGCTCGCCCAAAAGATTGTCCGGCTTGACGAGGCAATCCTCGAACACGAGGGAACAGGTGCTGCTGCCCCTGATGCCAAGTTTGTCCTCCTTCTTGCCAACGGCGAGTCCTTCGCTCGGCGAGTCGACGACAAAGGCGCTGATGCCCCTGTGCTTGAGGGACTTGTCGGTGGTGGCGAGTAGCACGATCGCTCGCGCCTCGTGGGCGTTCGTTATCCAGGACTTGGTACCGTTGACGCGATACGCGTCACCCTCGAGCTTCGCATTGGTCGACGCGGCGCCTGCGTCCGAGCCATTGCCAGGCTCGCTGAGGGCAAAACAGCCGATCTTGGTGCCATCCGCGAACGGCCTTACGTAACGTTCCTTTTGCGCGTCGTTGCCGAATTTCTCTATCGGCCCGAGGTACAGGGAATTCTGGACACTCATGATGACACCGGCGCTTGCGCAGCCTCTCGATATTTCCTCTGTGGCTATCGCGTACGCCAAATAGTCGAGCCCGCTGCCGCCTAGCGACTCGGGCATCGCCATGGACATTAGCCCCAGTTCGCCCATCTTCTTGATCTGCTCGGCTGGGAAAAAGTGATCTCTGTCCACCTTGGCGGCTATCGGCTTGAGCTCACCCTCCGCAAAGTCTCGGCACATCTTGTGCAGCATGAGGTGAGTCTCGGGCAGCGAGGACAGTGACGCTATGCATCTCTTGAGCGCGTAGCTTCGGGGAACGACACACAGACCTTGCCAAAGAGAGACGTCGAATTAGGCAAGTAGGTGAGAAAGTTAACGGGCTAAGATTTCGATGTCGTTTAGTCGAAAACGAGTCAAGCGCAGGGACAATTTTGGGGAAAAACATGTCGTCAAGTTGGGGATCTGCCAAGGAAGAGCGAAGGAAAAATGTTAACGTATTTCTACGCTCGTGAGTTACATATATGTGTTGCATTGGTGGATAATCGAAGTGGAAACGCTGCTCGATTGAACTTTGGACTCGGAAACGAAGTTCGCTTACTTTGTCCACAATTTCTTACCCACGAGTTCGACCAAAAAATACAACGAAACGTGTAGTAGCCAGATATTTGAAATTTCTTTGGTAATTGTCCTTCGAACGTAAACTTACCCATTAACTTTACGGGGTTCATTTCGTCGTTTATTTGTTCCCGCAGATAAGAATACTCGCCGAGAGCGTCGCGTAACTTTATTCCAATATCAATTAAAATTGATCCTCCAAAGGGGGATATCACACGGACTGGAATCGATTTTCGGCGAACACGCGATCGAAAACTACGCTTTTCATTGTCGATGCACTCTCGCCTCTTATGATTTACCGACCCTTGCTCCTTCCACTCTACATTACGTAGCTTGTTGAACGTAACGATCGCGACGTAAGCAGGCCTGCGGTGCCACAACTCTCGATTAACCGAGTTAACCGAACTTAAGGGCGAATGGACCAATCAGAATCACACGTAGCGCTAAACTGACTAAACTCGGCTTAATTCGAGTTGTTGGAACCGGGCCTAAGAAGTCAAGATTTCAATCGAGGTTAAGCCTGTCTACGAATATTTTTTTTAAATCGTCGCGCGAATCGTGATGACTGGGAAAATATTTTTCATCGCTTCGCTCGTCCCAAAAATGCATACGGTTTTTATCGAAAAAAAAGTAACGGCGATGTAGGACAAATTCGATATTGTATGATCATACATTTTTTTGTAGTTCAATAATAATCAGAAGGAAAATAATATATTATTATTATTGGTGTGATTATCATCAAACTTATATATATATGCACGAATAATTGAATTGTATTTTTCAACATCGATGATTCCACAATTACACGTTATAAATACAAAAACGTGGATTTCAAATTGCACGCAACGAACCTCAACTACACAATAACATTTTTTAGAAGTAAAGCCGTTCACAGAAACGTATGGCTTACGCCGAGGCGTATTTTTTTCAATAAAAATGTGTATTGAAATTCAAATGTGTATTTCGGAATGAACAGTAATTGAATTCAATGAGTGATTTAAGAAATTGGACGAAATTAAATTTTCAATTGGTGGGTTTCTTTGAGGGATAGCACATCCCTGAATTCAACACAAAATTAGATCGAAACCCATTTCCGTTTTCAGTTTAAGAGGGTTTTACCTAATAAAAACTAATTCTGACTTAATCCTTTCGTTACACCTAATTTTTCCTATCGAAATCTAGAATTTCCTGATAGAAAAAATGTCAATCTTAGTTAAAACTGGTTTTAACTAGTAAAAAACTAGTTTTATCGAAGAAAAACTAGTTTTATCTAGGAAAACTAGTCCCAACGGAATGAATCAGTTAAAACTGATTGCGTTTGTTTGTGTTTAAGACGTGTTTCAACTAACATTCAAATTTACTTATCAGCAAATTCCAGTTTGCACTAGGAACAACTAGTTGTAACTAAAGGGTTCAGCAGAAACTATTTTTTACTAGGGAAAACGCGTTAAAACTGAAAATGTGTTTCGACTGTAGCGTATACTATATAAATATATCGAAAACATATTCTTTTTGAGGTCTTCAACTGCGTTTTGTTTATGTATACCGTTTAATTTCGGGTGGATCTGCGCGAAATTTGTTGGATTTGGAATGAAAAGAAAAACTGAATGTAAGAAAAGGCACAGCAAGTGCACAATGCCCAGTGGGCATCTGCGCGCCGTTCAACTTGATTTGATCTGCATTGTTCTTCCTTTAAGGACATGTAGAACGTCAACATAACCTCACCAATTTGTGAACAATTTTTTATTTTAGACGTTCAAGTTTTCATGGAAAAAGATAGCATGAGGCTGTGCAGAATTTTCAAACGCGAAGCTTCATGATTTTCTCTTGCCCTAAATATTATTATATATATTTAAGAAAACTCTGTCTGAAAATTTCAGCTATCTCTCCCACACTTGTGTCACGTAATCTTCTACTGCGCTTTAAAGTCCTACACCTAGTTTAAATTAGTACTTATCGACTTTTGGGTTTCGACGGATTATTAAGATTTAACAATTCAAAAATATTCTCTAATAACTTGGAATCGATCCGTTAAAAATTGTGGGAGTTATGGGCGTTTATCGGCAGGTTTCGCGAACCGGCGAACTTTCAACGCATTTTTCTCAAAATAACTTTTTCAAAATCGGTGACCACGATATCTGAAATTTTACAAGGTTTCTTTTACATATAAAAACGCAGTGCTAGAACGAAGGGATTTTTCTTTCGATGCATAGTTTTTTTCTTCAACGAAAATCCTTCGCCCAAGCACTAGATAATTTCATGCAAAAACTTGATGCGCTTGATTTTTTTTATTTCCGATTTGTTTCACAAACCATTATTGTATCTGCCATACTTCTAAATATGTGGCAATATAAAAATGATAAAAGGTACTTAAAACCATGCACTTTAATGTAAACAAAAAAAAAACATTTGAAATGTACACTTGTTTCCAGAAAAAATTGCGAAAATTCCTCTTTCCGGCCACGAGCTAGGTGTAATCGGTTAAAAAAAACACAAGCTTCCGATCGCAGAATTTTGTATACTCTCGATTGTATTTGCCAGATAAGTGAAAAATTCATCTCATTCGCCGTCAACAAGCTGGTATATTCGGCAAAAAAATTCGAAAATGCGTCTTCGACGGAGGGCAATGAGAGTTATACAAATAGTTAGCGCAAACCAGCGCTGTCTCATCGCTCGCATATGACAAAAGAACGAGGTTAGGCGTCGTGGAAGTTTCGCTATTCATAGAAATTTATATGAACGAATGTCGCAAATAAATCAAAAATAAATAGGTCGCGTGTACGCGAGTGTAAAGCGAAGGGTGAGAGGGCGCGACGAATCGATATAATATTCCTTATCGAGTCTTCGTACGTACGGTACATGTTCGTGGGTCTTGCGCACTTTGTGCTCGCGAGGGGGCGCATGCGTCTCCCTGGTAGGATTTTCGTCGATAACGTCCCGAACAGGGCAGGGGCGAAAGAGCAAGCAGGCCGAAAAGAGTAGGAACATTATTTTCACTCGCTCCCGGAAGTGTCGTTGTTTGGTATACGCGCGTCCTTACGCTGTCCTTTTGCTCGCTTTCCATTTCTCTTTCGCTAGCCCGCGAAGAATCGGAAAAGCATCAATTTTGATAAGATCCCGAGCGTTAGATTGCTAAAACTTGGGCGGAAAGTATGTCGAGCAATAAGTGTGTCAAACCGCCGCGCAAACCGTACACGAAGGAACCCCACGAGATGAGCCACTCCGAGAAGCTCAGACTCATCGATGACGAGCTTAATTCCTTTTACAAGTGAGTTCAACGACCCTCGACTATCGCGACTTTACGAGACCATCCTCATGCTGACTAAACGGAATCTGTCGGCTTAATTCGTATAGAATGACTTTAAGCTCAGTAAATAAAGTAAAATAATTAATATCCAATTATAGTGAAAATAATTTTTAACCGAAAAGCCTATATTGAATTATTTTTAAAATAACTTTTAAGTCACACGAACTAAAACGGTTTTTATTGAATTGTATTAGAAGCAATTTTAAACCCTAAACCACCTTTAGCACTTCATATTGAATTACTTAAAAAAATAAGTTAAAATCCAAACGAACTGAAACAGAGTTTTGAAACCAATTATTTGGAAAATAACTTTTAATCAAAATTAACTCAACCTCTCCATATTGAAGTAATTTTAAAATAAATTAATCTGAAAAATTAAAAATAGTTTCACTATGTTCGTGTTTATCTATTTTTGAAATTTATTACAACAAAACTCAAATGGATATATATTTATCGACTAGAAAATATTTGAATTACAAAACTCGCTACAATAGAAAGAATAAAACTATTTAGTTTCCTGTTCACTTCTTTATATTTCCATTTATTAAATAATATTCTCTATCCAATATTTGTAACGTTCTTTTTTTCACGGATCTTTCTTTGCGCCTAAATCGGCGCAAACAGTCGGAGGCCGAAAATGTTTATTTGATTAATAATAATAATAATAATAATAACACCGGGAAGTTGTACAAAAAATGAAAAGAAAGTTAACCAAGTATTCTAAAAACCTTTTACTTCGCACTAAATGGAAAAGAATATATTTATTTATAACGAAAATTAGATATTGCCAGCAAGCCGGATTCACCGAGGAGGAGATGGACATAATTTGTCAGCCTCTCGTTGCCGCTATGCGCCGATCATGGCTCCAGCTTGTATTGCGAGCGACTTTGATACTAATCGTGATCGGTACAGTCGCGTGCGCAGCAGCCCAGCTCGACTTCGTCGGTACTCATTTCTCAGCGATAAGCCGCCTCTTGGCTATCAAGATACTTCCCTTCTGGAACTGGCAGCATTTTTACCACGAGAATTGCATGATCAACAATCCGTTCTACAACGACTATCCCATTTCTGAGGAGGACTGCGTGGTAAAGCCTTTTCGAATATTTATTTTGCAAACAATAAGGCTTGTAATGATGATCCGACACCTTAAGGTTAAACTACAGGAGGACAAACTCCGTATTTTAAAGCGTCCGCAAAATCATTGAGACTAGATAAAGGAGACCGAACATCAATGTGGAGGCAGCCAATAAAGTTCATCCGAAATGCGAATAGCAGGGATGGCGCATCGATTGAACAGACCCCCCCACAGACACACATATATATGAGGTATTCCAGCTGAACTCAACCACTTTTGCATCTTATATTTTTTAATTTGGGTCAATTTTTTTTCTATTGTTGTACCTATTCAAAGAACTACACTTGATTTTTTTCGAATTTTTTCACCCATACATTTACGAGATATGATTTTTTTTCGAAATTCGAAAAAAATCGATGTCTTTTATTTCAAATGTCCATAACTTTGCGAAAAATGGACCAAATGAAGTTTTTTTTCTTCAAAATGTTTGTTTTTGAGTGTACTTTTGGATAAAAAATATTAAAAATTTGACGATATTCGTCTTCTATATCGTTTTACCGCTCAAAGCAAAAAATTGTTGATTTCTAAAGGTCAGACACTTTTAATTTTTTTCAAAAAATTTTCTAAGAAACTGTGAGTCTTTTAACTATTTTTAACGCTAGGCTGATCTTGGGCAGACTTTTCCTTATATTTTTTTCATAATTTAAAATCATTTTTTTTTCATCACAAACAAAAAAACGTTTTTTTTTTTTCAAAAGGTAGGGCACGTTCAATTTGTTTCAAAAAACCTGGCGCAAAAGTAGGATTTTCGACTTTTGCTTCACTCCGTCCAAAAAACTGCGTTTTAGCCGGATCAAGTGGGACGCAAACCATTTGCGTTTGCATATTTCATCAAAATATCAAATTGATGATGCTCGGTAATTGTTCATGGAATTGGTATTTCTTAAATACTTTTGATCGCAACGGTAAGATATTTTTTCTGCCTCAGGTGCTGATTTTAAGTTACTGATAAAAGATTCAGCGAAGCCTTTAAACCATTACATTGATTGTATGCGTTTAATAACCTGCGAACGTCCCTCATCTCAGTGCTATCTCGACAGATATAGCGCTTGTCCTGGAACCGACAAGCTGAGAGATATTTTGAAAGAGATTTTCGATGAAAACGAAATTGAGACCATAACTTACAAAAATTGGATATCGAAACCATGGACGACTCTTGAAACGATTTAAAAATCTTCCTACGATTTCATCGACGAATTTTGCTCTAATTTAAAATCTCTCCTACCACACGCGTATATCGCTAAAGAGCAAGCGAGTTTCATGAAGCAATTAAAAAATTCATTGAAGGACAATCCAATTTTACAAAACTGTCCAATTTGTCTCAAAAAAATATCGTCAAAAAAGATTATTTTTAATTATGAATGAAAAGAGGGGGGAAAATATCCCCACGATGAAACTAGTCTTAAAAATAGTTAATATAGTTAAAGTTTCCTAGCAAATGTTTTGAAACAAATTGAACGTGCCCTACCTTTTGAGAAAAAAAACGTTTTTTTGTTTGTGATGAAAAAAAAAAATGATTTTAAATTATGAAAAAAATATAAGGAAAAGTCTGCCCAAGATCAGCCTACCGTTAAAAATAGTCAAAAGAGTCACAAGTTCTTAGCAAATTTTTTGAAAAAAATTAAAAGTGTTCGACCTTTAGAAATCAACAATTTTTTGCTTTAAGCGGTAAAACGATATAGAAGACGAATATCGTCAAATTTTTAATATTTTTTATCCAAAAGTACACTCAAAAACAAACATTTTGAAAAAAAAAAAAACTTCATTTGGTCCATTTTTCGCAAAGTTATGGACATTTGAAATAAAAGACATCGATTTTTTTCGAATTTCGAAAAAAAATCATATCTCGTAAATGCATGGGTGAAAAAATTCGAAAAAAATCAAGTGAAGTTCTTTGACTAGGTACAGCAATAGAAAAAAAATTGAGCCAAATTAAAAAATATAAGATGCAAAAGTGGTTGAGTTCAGCTGGAATATCTCATATATAGTATTGGAAATGCAAATGAGTCTCCGCCGTTTAACAAAAGATGGCCCCACCAGGCAATTATGGTTGAAATTGTCAGATTTGGCTAACTAGGTCTGACCTATAGCCTTACAAATTTTACTTTCAAATATCAAAAAAAAAAATTGTCCGATGTAAAACGTCATATCGTGAGGTTGGACATCTGGTAAGACCATAACCTTGGAATATTAGCGATTTTGTATCAGCATCACATAATTTTTTTTCGTGCGAGTATGTCGAGTTTTGAGCCGAATAAGCATCATATCATATATTACCTTCGAAAGACCGCAGCGCCACCATTAGTATTCGCCATTTTGGAGACGAGTTGAAATGCCGAGTTTGGACTCCTGTATCTAGTCTCCATGGCTTCCACTGTGGAGTTTAGACTCCTGTGAAATGTAGACTTTGTGTGAGGGAGCCACGCACGCCCACGCGTTTCGTCACACAATCGATGATTACCGGCGCGGATATTTTTTGCTATTTTTCTCAGCCATTTTTTCACAGAACGCAATGATCCGAAGCTCAAAATGCGCGTTTTCACGATATCTAGGTCGAGTATCTCTTCGAATTGCGATTAGCTGAACCGAAACATTATTTTAGAACCTTTTTCGATTGCAGTCTCCCGTGGTGTAAGCTGATCGGTAATTTTTCTTTTCTCAAACACACGAATATCCGGAAGATACAGCTCTTTCGTCCCGTGATTGGACATCCAACGTAAAGATTTCCGTTCTTCGGATAAGACGTTTCGAAAAAAAATTCAAAACACACAAATTTTGCTCACGTAAAATAAAAATGTTCTTACCGAGGGATAAGAACATTGAGTGAAACTGTGAGGACAGTTTCAATCTCTGTACCAAGTTTTATATGTATCAACGACTTTGTTACAGTTTTCAATAATTAGGTGGATAGTCATGGCGGCCATTATTTCATTCGAATAAATTTTCGTATTTGGCTATGAGAAAATTAGTGACCTCTCATTATACTTACAAAGTTTCGCGTACGTTTTAATAGAAACAATTCCAATAGCTTCAATAATGATGCAAATTGAATGGAGGCAATTGGCGTTTCGTCGATCGAATAAACATGTTCTCGTAATTTGTGAATTTTCAAAAAATGCATTTCTATTCACAGACCTGCGAGGCACTTGAGACCATTGATCGTCTCTCGGACGTCAGGTATCGTAATCTCGTCGACAATTATCTGAGTCGCGATGCACCGGCGATCATAACTGACGCAATGGACTCGTGGTCCGTCATGAACACGGATTATTTCTGGTTCGACAATATCACTCACGTGAGCGCAACATTTTCTTACAGAACAATCCAATGAAACAAAATCGTATTTTTGTAGTTTCAATTTCATGCAGACCCCTTAAGTTGTATGTACCAAGGTAGCCATCAGTTAGTGGCACTGTCCTTTCAAACGACAAATACCGTCTCGGCGTCGTTTTCTAACCCAACCAGTTAAATTTCACCCTAAAGAAAGAGTGTCCAAATAGAGCCCCTATTTCAACAATACTATTAGGATGTTGAATAAGTTCTCGCTGTTTTTTTTTCGTGAAAACTAATGCTTCAAAGAAAAAATCATTCCTAATGCTTTCAAACGTTTCGAAACTGTTGCGTGATCAACTCATGTTGATTCTGCAAGTTCAACTAGCACCTGACATGAGTCTTCGTGAAGTAATGCCTCCAATTCAACACATCAAAATCATTATTTTTTAAGTATTTAAACCAATCTCTCCATGTTGTTTCCGACAGAGCATGGTCGCCATAAATCCCAGCAAGAATTCTGTGTGCATCAGCTGTAGATGTTTTTAAAATAAAGTAGTGCAGTAAAATTCTCCGCAACTACTCTTTTTTGTGCACAAAATTTGACATGTTTAACACTATGAAAAAAGTTGTTTAAACTTCGGCAAAATGACTTAAGGAGGCTGCTCAGGATATTTGAGGGGCGGCGACACGAGGGGAACGCATATGCTTAAGGGGTGAGATGCAGTCAGAGGCGTGAAAAAACAAGCATTTTCATTAATTTTTTGTCATAGTAATTAAGTTTGCTTTACAAAAGTGGTTACACAGACTTTTTATGTTATATTTCAACTTGGCTTGTACAAATTTTCAAATAAAAATATTGAATATTTTTACAATATCGCCATCTTTGTTGGACCCCCTTCGGCATGTAGTGTTTGCCGTGACCGTGGTAAAGATTTACTGGATCATATGAAATAAAAAAAAATAAATAAAAAAAAATGATGAGTTTAATAATAAATCTAGTCCTTAATCGAAGCTTTTTTTTTTCAAAAATTAACAAAATGGCGGCTTCCAACAGATAACTTTCGACCAAAAAATCTCTCGTTTATTGTTTAAAAAAATCGAAATTTTCAACAAAAATAAAAATCCTTCGATTAAGGACTAGTTTCCAATGCTATCCATAAGCACACCAAATTTCATCAAAATCCATCGAGTAGTTTTTTAATTATAGTGGTCACCGACTTGAAAAACATAGTTTCGAGAAAAACGCGTTTAAAGTTTTTCGATGTGGATACGCTATTATATGCTCGTAAAATTTTGAGCTCGATGGATGAAGCAAAACTTTTTTTATGTATTTTGATCCGCTGAATCCGAATATCACAATTTGTTGCCGAAAAGTCGATCATTCTATTGTTGATAGCCAATTGTTAGAACAATTTTTAAAAACATTAAAGTTTTTCGGGATGAATTATTATTTTTTAAATATTTTGGACAATTTCAAAACGAAAGTATTCTTTATAAAATGTTGCTAAAGTTGACAGTTTTTGAGTAATTAATTTTTGAAAATTTCTGAAGGAGTTTCCCAATTTTACACCTGATTTATGTATAGAAATACTAATTAAAAAAATCGGTTGCCTGTAAAGTCGGTTTACTGACGATAGTTGAACGTGACAACGTCATAAGAAAATACTGATGGAAAGGTTTCATTTTTCAAAAGAAAATTTTAATTTTGTTTGTTTGATAGATATTTTGTATGGATATAGAGAAGGAGGTAAATGGAAACCACAATTGAATTGATCAAGTTACATTTATTTGTACGCATAAATACAATTATGTCAATTTTTATTTATTTTTTTACAATGTACATATTTTTTACAAGTATGAATGTGTTTGAGCAATTGTTTTACAACTTTTATTTTTTCATAAAATTCTTCGTTCAGAAAATCATTTTAAATTTACAAAATACTTGAATAAAATTTATTGTTTAAATTTCTACTCGACTGTTAAAATTTAATTTTTGATTTTATTATTTTATAATGATAAATTTTGTTTTACATTATTTCTTTCAGCAAGTGAACTGAATAAAAGTTGTTGTTCAATTAGTTACTTAATTATTTTTGCAAATTTAATTGTAATTTGTTGTAAAAAAGTAATAATTTTGAATAATTTATTATAAGAATAAACTGTGATTAAATTATTGTTCATAAATCTTAAATTTAAAATTAAAAAATTGGAAACATCATTAAAATTTTTGTAACTCTAGCTTTTAAAAAGCCCGCCGCAATGTGTTTGATATAGGAGAAAATTGTTCCCTTTGACGGCTGGCTGGTCCAACCTGTCATTTCAGACACGTTGTTATGATATGTGGAAGATTTAACATTTATGTTTTAATTTTTTGAAATCATAGCTACGCTCGATAATTATTTCGATCGAATAGTAAAGCAATTGATTTTTACTCATCGTGAAATAGTTCTGTTAACTTATTGTTATAGTTTTGTCAATTATAGCATAACCTACAATCGCTGCACTAGCGGACCGATGCTATTTATTTTAATGATGAAAGCACGAATATTCGACAATATATCACTGAACATATATTTAATATCGAAAGAATCATTACCTTTATCGCCGCAATTATCGTTGCTATAAACAATTCACACCACATTCACTTTTCACTGCACTTCATACTTGACGAAAACATGTACATGTATTATTGTATAGCAGCTGTCCACGCGGACGCATCGCTCATGGCTTCTGCACACTGCGCGCGATGGGCGACAAGCGATGAGCGATATCCAATGAGAGCTCGAGTATGACGGAAATGCTCTATGAGAGTGACGTTGCCATTGGATATCGCTGATCGCTCGTCGCTCGTCGCTCGCAGTGTACAGAGGCCATCACTCAAGTAGGAGAGAGACAAATGTCGAACGCTGCCGAACGCTGCCGAACGCGGAGGCCGATTGTACCTCTTTGTCGCTCGTTCCGCGCTCTCGCTTACACTTCAAGCCTTAAATGGAACGCCTCAGAGCGAGGTAACGGCGATGAGTCATGCTTTTTCGTGCGTGCAGCCGGCTCCATCGAATTATAAGACGTTATCACGTCAAAAATTACTTGCATCGAATCATCAATTGCTGGCCCATACAATAGGGCTTCTGTCAATAGCGAAGCTTCCAAAATATCAATTTGTTGTTGTTTTCGAAGCATTCTGCCTTCTCGGGTATTATCGTTTGCGCGTTTGTCAGCCGCTACCTGCCATGGGGACCCGACGCCCCTTCACTAATTGTAGGATATCCCCGAAACTATTTATCGGATTGACTTGAATATTTCCGGGAATATTTTCGAAACATGCTTCAAAAAAATGTAAATAAAAAACGATTTTTTTTGAAAATTCCGACTGCATCTCACCCCTTAAACACGGGCGCCTGTAATGGCGTGGAATGCACATAATTGACTGTTTAGAAATGTTATTAACCTTTTTTTGTTTATTTACATCACGAATACGTTATTAACCAAGCTGAAATGTGGCAAACGCTCAATTTAGTTCTCAGTAAGTATGGTATCACTGAGCTCAGATACGAACGCGCCACATCGTGAGCGCGTAGCTGTCAAAACTTCGCGAATTTCGTTTTTTTTGTTCGACGAAAATGAAATATGGAAGGGAAAAATACAAACCGAAAAACAGTACAATCGACGGTTGGAGCAAGTACAACCTGGAAATCGGCGGAAAAAAGTAGTTGAGCCCGAAAAGTGAATGCGTAGTCGAGGGACGACGCGTTATTGATTTGAAGGTTATGTCGAAACGCATGCACTGCAGCTTCTGTAAAGAATTATTAAAAATATTCAAATACTCTTTATGAAATCGCGGTAAAAAAATTGTAGCAAGGAGGCAATAGTTTGTGCAATCGTTGTTTCAAATTTTGGCGCCTATTCATGGCCGACTTGACAGGAGCGTTGACATATACCGTAGGGCGCTTTACCGTTTTACGCAAATCAGCTGAAATTTCCTGTTTTATTTCACGAATATCTCGATAACGAGACCGACAACATGCCGAACTCTGCGTTGAAATTATTCATAAAAATCCTTACTATTTTTGTTATGTTGCGGCAATCGTATTAGAGTTCTCAAGGAACTTTTGGCATGTCGCCCGTGTATGAGAGCCTCACTTCAATAATTAATTGCTCAACAATCACGCAGACGAAGTGCTTAAAATTGTACACAGAGTCGTAACACCTGTTCGCAATATCCTCAATAAATTTCAGCAATTTCTTACTATTTCGCGATAGCCGAGCAATCTCCTTAATTTCAAGCTTGCTTATAGTACTTCTTCATAGTTGCGTTACGTAACGCATCTGGTAACGCCATCTGTTGGAAAACGGCGAGAACTTATTCAACGTCCTAATACTAAGGTGCTATCAGTTAGCGCCACTGTCCTTTCGAAGTATACCGTCTCAGCGTCGTTTTCTAACCCAACCAGTTTAATTTCACCGTAAAACGAAGCGTGTCCAAACAGGACCTATTATTTTGAACAATACTAGTAAGACTTTTCTCATCGTGTTTTATCGCTTTTCAGCTTTATCTGGAAAATGAGCGGCTGATGGAGACCGTGCCCTGCGCCCTGACGTCAAACTTGCGTACGGGCTCGTCCGACCTCGCCGCATTTTTGCGACGTGTACACTCGCCCGAGGTCGCCAAGTGGTTCGTACACTGGCAGAACTGTGACATTAACGCGGTCAAGGTGTTGAGGAAGTATTATCAACGTCCGTACTTCCTCTCGAGCACTGTATCCCCGGCGCACTTCAATTGGGTCCTCATGTCCTCCGACTACAACAGCCCGAGCTACAAGAAAGTCGAGCTCGACTCGGGGCTCATCGCGCTTGCTCAGTTGCGCGGCGCCACACAGCTGAGGCTGACACCCATCAATCCCTGCAACAGCTCGTGCCCCGAGCTTATCGCCGATTTGCATCAGGGCGAAATGCGTGAGAATCCTTTCTCTTCCTTTCCCTTATTATCCTGTCAATATTCATCTGTTTTCTTCGGCTTTTTATGACGTTGCAGTTTGCATCATCGGAATGCAATAATTTTTTTTCGTCAATTTTAATTTCTTTATTTTAATACTCATCCGAAGCCCCTTAATTTGTTGTAAATTGAGGTCCCAATTCTTTGACAAGAATAAGTGAAAACATTTGGCTGATTTTCACGGTGAAACGATAATTCGCACTATTGATAAGAATTGATTCTCGTTACATTTGAACGATGCAAACTTGATCATAGTTTTTTCAGTTCCGAGGCGCACATACCGAATGGTCCAGTAACTAAAGGGTATCTCAAAATGACCTGACATTTAAATTTATTAATAAACCGTATTATTTATTTGAAAAGTACGAATATTTTTATTTCAATATAAGGTCCCAACATGGAGGTTATCTGTGGAACACAATATCCGATAAATGGCCGCATCGTCCCTGTTTGCAAACGTTCATTCTTTTGACGAAATTTTCAATAACATTTTGGCATTATTGCGGACTTATTTCATTAATGGTGCGTCCAATTGCACCCTTGAGCTGCGGAATGGTCTGTGGATCATTGGCATACACTTTTCCTTTCAGAAAACCCCACAGAAAGAAGTTCAATGGTGTCAAATCGCACGAACTTGAAGGCCAAATTACATCGCAGCGGCGCGAGATAACGCGACCATGAAACTTCGTCTGCAATAACTATGCAGGAACAATTTGTATGCGTTGCTCGATTGTGTAATTCTCCACGACTAAAGCTCAATACCTCCTGATGCCAGTTGTCAAAGATTAGTACTCTGTGCTCGGCACAAAAAAAAATGGCGCGCAATTTGAAATGTCAGATCATTTCGCGGCATCCCTTAGAATTTTCATAGTGTCAAATATTTTTCTATTTGATTGACTCATCGGTCTGGCTTTGTTGCAATACTCACACACAGACACACACACACACACACACACACACACACACACACACACATCGAAGTGGTCGGGTGTATAAGACGTGGGGCCGGGTCGGCGATAAAGAGACTACAAAAGCCTTTGATGCCGACGCTCGAACGAAAGTTTTTTTAATGATCTTGAATGACGTTGCCTTGTAGGTAATTCTATCCGTTTCAACAGCAGCTATCAGCTGCTAGACGTAAGCACACAGCATTTCATTTGAAAAACAAAGGTGGTCGAATCTTGGAAGCAACGCCACCTACGAGAAAATCGTTGTCATCCGATCACCCCTTCCGTACAATGCAACTTCCGTTAGAAACATTTTGTTCTGCCACCCATTGTTTTCAAGTCGTCAGAAGTGCCGCTAGTTACTGGACTACCTGGTCTCTAGATGCAAGTGTTTCGGAAAACATTTATTTCATTCAGAAAAAAAACACTTATTTTATTCAGAAACAAAACAAAATAAGGTACAAACAAAATAATGCTTCCATACCTGCTCCTGGAAAATGCATATTCACATATATCGTCATATGTTTGGTGTTATTTCAGTGGTCTTTACGAATTTGATGTGGACGCTCGAGTACGCGCCGATGAGAGGACTCGACAACATAGCGATCCTCACCGAGACTGTCTGGGAGGAGGATCCTTAGAGAAGACTCGATATCCTATATTGCGTGTCATCCCGGATCATTTACTCTCGCGCGACGAGACTCTCGTAGAAGTAATAATCATCGAAAAAAATATAATCGTCGAAACAGAAAAGAAAAAACAGAAGAAATAAGTAAACGAAAAGCATCTTTTGTCAGTATATGCAAGCACAATAATAAACAACATATTACGACGTGGCGAAATTACGAATTCTCACTACGTTCTCGTTCTCCTCTCATTTTCTTCTTTTACACGAAGCTGAAATTTTACCGCGGCGTAAAGAATCAAGAAAATTTGCAACTAGTCCATGTGTCATCGATTGACTACGTGTAAAACGGGATGGATTTATTTTGTAGCAGAGCACGTTAGATATCAAAGTGTAGATCTTCACTACTAGAATGGGCTCCTAGTTCGTGCTTTTTTTTATCGAAGAAAAAATGCTCCAGCGGTCTCCAGAGGCTCAACTGGAACCGGAATAATTTTGGGCGATTTCGTGTAAATTCACACAAAAATGGTCCTCATCTGCGAGGCCCTAATAACGTAAACCCAAACAAGATAAATTCTCGTCATTTGAGGAGCCGGCGAACAAAACAAATAGTTGCAGAACATTCTTCGAAAACAATTGCCCGAATGACAATTTCTGTAATACAATTTCCCGAAGGAATCTTTTTCCGAATGAACAAGTTCCCAAATACATTTTACCGAACGGACAATTTCTCGTACACAATGAACATTTCTCGTATACAATATCCCGCATGAAGAGTTCCCCGAACGGACGAATGTTTTGTTTGGGTTTGGTATGGTCGAATAATAATACAAAATAATTTAAAAAATTATAAAACTTAAAAAGAAAAAACAAACAAAAAAGTTTTTAAAAAGGAGTCAGAAACCGCCACGTCCACGTCATTGACTCTGGGTTGTGCTAAAAGTGTGGTAACGTATATTTCTGGCGCCTGCTAATGCCGAAATCAATAACAGGGAAATTCGACCCGAGAAAATTGGTTTCCCGAAAAACCGTCGAAAATATTTATTCGGGAAATTCATTCGCGGAATTGTTCATTCGGGAAACTGTCCATCCGGGATATTGTTTTCAAGAAATTGTTCATTTTGGGAGTTGTTCATTTTGGAGAAATTGTTCACTTTGGAAATTGTTCATTTTGCAAATGGTCCATTTTGGAAATTGTTCATTTTGGCAATTGTCCATTTTGGAAATTGTTCATTTTGGAAATTGTTCAATTTGGAAATTGTCCGTTCAAGGAATTGTTCATTTTGGAAATTGTCCATTCAAGGAATCGTTCATTTTGGAAATTGTCCATTTTGGAAATTGTTCATTTTGGAATTTGTTCATCTTGGAAATTGTTTATTCGGTAAATTATTTTCGGGGAAGTGTTCTTTCGGGAACTTGTATTTGAGAAATTGTTTATTCGGGCAATTGTTATCGAGAAATTGTCATTTGGGCAATTGTTTTTCGAAAAGCTGACCGCGAAGCCAAAACAAAGCCACACTGCGTTTAATTTTGTTTTTTTTTCCGTCGACTTCGAGCACACATTCATTTTGTTCGCCTGCTGCTCATCTATGATCCTTTTTACGGGTCTCAAACGGACTCAATTTTCGTCTATTATCCGCTCCCCGTCAATTCAACCCACAAGATGCACGAGAATTAACAAAAAACAAGATTCGTTTGGTTTTATTCATTAATGGTTTATAATAACATTGTAACTTTTCTCACGACCTTTATACTTTTCACTCTGACTTACGCACGGTTTTCTCAATTTTTCTCCTCTCCTCGTTGTCGCTCTCCCTCGGGATAACAGCCGAATATTCATCCTTCTCGCACATTTTCTTTTTTTTTTTGTCGTAACGCCCAAAGGCGATTATTCGTCATATAGAAAAAACGAAGCGCAATTTTTGCTCGATGAGAAACTTCAGCGCAGCGATTTGCATAGCTTTCAATAGTTTTTGTTTTCTTTTCGTCTTCCAGTATATATATACCTATATAAATTCAAATGTGCATATTTATGTGTATTTACACACAGAACCACAGGTCGACACACGCACACACACACACACGAGCGCTTGCATGCACAGTATCGGTCAAAAGTTTTCGATCATTTTGAATAGTTGCAAAATTATATTGGCATAATATAATACACATTATGGAGCTATGTAGTGTCTTCGTAAAATAAGAAATAAAATGAATTATATATATATATATATATATATATATATATATATGTATGTATGTATGTATGTATGTATATATATATTATATAATATATAATTTTGCAACTATCCATAGTGATCGAAAATTTCTGTCCGGCACTATGTATATTAGGGTGGCACAAATTTGAGAAATGAACAAGAAAAAAAAGATTTTTTTAATGAAACTTCGCATTATTGGGAGGCTTGAGCGACCTCTAAATATTTGTTGACCGCTCGCAGCTTTCACAAGTTTTTTTTCTCTAAAGTAGATAATAGAATGGTGAGAAAAAAAATAGAGCTCAAATTTGTGCCATCCTAATATGTGTGTGTATATGTGTGTGTGTGTGTGTTTGCGCGCGTGCGTGTGTGTGTGTGTATTAACTTATGATATTGTTGCTTTGTATATATTTATATATCCATTATTTTGTTTCTCGTTTGCATTAATTATTTGGTACTTATCCAAAGGTGTATATCAATATAGTGTAATATGCGCAACGCTGCTATATTGTACTTATAATTGATGTGATACATATTCGATTACGCTATACCTTTGTTCTTTTTTTCGTTCACGTTTATTATCTCCATTTTTTGTTCCGACAGGACGAGAGGAAAAACGAAAGAGATTTTATTGGTTTTTTCGTCTTTTTTTGCGGAATTAATAATCGAGACACCAAGTTTGGAAAAAAAGTGAGTCTATCATTTGTCTTAGGGTATTTTTTAGTCATTTTTTTCCGTGTATTTCAATCCTTGTTTGCATTTTGTACTCCGTTTAGGAAAATCGCGTATATACTTGTAATGATCGCGCCCCTCGATGTCCTCGAATAACATTTTTTTTTCTTTAATAGGTATTTTTATCCTGCGTGTTTCGCTATTTTATAAAAAATTCTATCGCTGCAATCTGTTCACGCACATTCGCGTAATTTCTCACTTTTGAACGCGATGCTCTTGTTGATCTTCATTGTTTTTTTTTTCCTTTTTCTAGCAAGCCCCCACCTGTTCTGGGTACTTGCTTTCTACTCTTTCTTTTGGCATTTACTTTTCGTCGATTACCTATCGTCATACAAGTTGAGGAAACTCTTAGGGTAAAAAGCTACGTGATTCTTATTTATTAATTTTTTTTTCATCTTTTTTCCCACTTCACGCATTCTTACAATTTTGGGATTAACCGTGAAAGTGAATAAATTTTTCTAAGTTCCGGAATAAATTTACGATTTGGTCGAATAAATAAAACATTTGAAGATCTTTGGGACTTCGAGACGAGAGATAGTGCTGGAAAAATTATTTTACGAGTGTTTTTCTTTTTTGTCTTTGTACGTAGATATTTTCGAAAATTTTACAGTTTTTTTTTGGAGCCCTTGGAGACGTTTCTCATAGGCAAGATTTTTTTTTCATGCGGAGGCTAGCAAAATAAATCTTCTCATTATTAGAGTACTTGCAAGAATTGAAAAGGAGCATCGTATTCGCGTTTCTTTGATAGAACATTTTTAAATAAAGTATTGAACCCGGAATCCATTTTCCTTATTATTATTATTATTATTATTATTATTTTAATGCAAGGTCTCGTTTATTTGCAACAGCGCGCAGCAGAAACGCGGCAGAGATTCCGTACTCGTGATAGTGGTACACGTGTAGTATTACGCGTAACAACAACAACAACAACATCAACAACGATAATATTAGTTAATGGCGCAATAGACAGACGCCGACGACATGCGAGCTAGATCTTTGCATGGTTGTTACGCATTATTGACTCAGAAATTCCCAGAATTTTTCATGTTTCTCACACAGGTTTTGCAAATATTCCATGGAGATTGGGGTCATAAAGAACATCATTTTAAAAAAATCAAATATATGAAAATGTAAAATTTTAAAATACAATTTTTTTTAACTGAAATTTGAAAAATAATTTGACCACTGTAAAGTAAAAACTCAAATATATTGAAAGCAAATACAAAACCTGTTCTTTATTAACAAGAGAAATTTTTATGTCGATGCCAATGAATAAAAAATAAATACAAACACTTATGTACGATAATAATTATGTATTTGTGTATCGATAAATCGAATGCAAATGTAGCTTTAGAGTAAATTAGTTTTTAGTTTTTGAAATTTTCATTGTTTGGTATTGACATAACTTTTTGTATGTAATGAAGAATAATATGAATATTAAGAATACACGAAAATATTTATTTTAATACTTTTCAATTTCATTTTTCAAGTAGGTTTGTTTGTTTGGGTTATTCTTGCAAAAAGTAAATTCTGGAAAAATTGTAGAAAATTTACAAAATTCCTTGACTTTAACCTGATCATTCCAGGAGAAAAGAAATTCCCTGAGGATTTCCCGGTTTTCCATATGCGTAACAGCCATGCTTTACGAATGTGTCGATCCGACGACGTTTCGCTTTTTGTTTTCTCTTAAAGATCCATCGTTCGCTTTTCTGTGAGATATCGGAACGAAGCTCCTGTACACGGGATACACGCGTCTTGACGACCCCCCACCCCTCTGAATATCATACAACCATGGAAATAAAGGCAGACAAAAAGAAGCACGGGGTGTAGTTCCGAAACCCAATTTTTTATCTCAAATTTTGCACAAACCTTTCTTTTGATATTTTAACAGATCCCCTAAAAGGATTTTTGGGCCACGTGCCATAGTTGTCGAGATACCGATTTTATAGGATTTTATATCGATTATGAGGAGGTACCATGCAAAATCGAAAAAAATTGTTTAAACCATACAAAATCCTAAAAATTGAAAACTGACAAAAAATCAGAAACCAGAGAGACAAAAAAAATGTTAATCCCTAAAAGATTGAAAGCCAATAAATAAACCCGAGAAATCTATTACACCTCCAAAAAAAATGACCTGTGGTAAAACAAAAAATGAATCTACGATCCTCTGTGTCTATCTCAATATTCCACCCACTTCCGCGGTGACCCGTGCCCAGCACACTAGTGTTTCACGCACCCCAGGTTCTCACAAAATGGAGATCGCAATAACATATATAGGTATAGCCAGAACTGAGCCCGTCAGCTATAGATATACAGGGGCCTTAAAAGGACCGGACATTTTAATTTATTAATAAACCATATTACTTATTTGTAAAGTACGAATATTTTTATTTTAATATAAGGTACAAACCATGGAGGTTACGTGTGGAACACAATATCCGACAAATGGTCGCCTCGTCCCTGTGTGCAAACGTTCACTCTTTTGACGAAATTTTCAATAACATTTTGGCATTATTGCGGACTAATTTCATTAATGGTACGTCCAATTGCTTACTTAAGCTCCGGAATGGTAAGTGGACCATTGGCATGCACTTCACCTTTCAGAAAACCCCAAAGAAAAAAGTCCGCGATGGCGTAACATCGCACGATCTTGGTGGCCAATTCACATCGCCACGGCGCGAGGTAACACGACCATGAAAATTGGTCTGCCATAACTGCATTGTTTCGTCCGCAGTGTGGCAGGTTGCGCCATCTTGTTGGAAGAATATGTCTTCCAAGTCCATGCCGTTTATGTCATTTATCGAATATTGTGCTTCACACATGTTTGTACATTATATTAAAATAAAAAAATTCCTACTTTTAAAATGAATAATACACGTTTTGTTAATCAATAAAAATGTCAGGTTATTCCGAGACGCTCTTTAGTAGAAGCACGGTAAAAAAATAACTTACAAAAGTCGATATTCCGAACACTATTGCGCGTCGCCAAAAGTCCGTTTAAGAAATTTCTCGAAATATTAAAAGATAGGTCTGCACAAAATTTCGGCTCGTAATTCGCTTTCCGCTTTTCGGAACTTTATCCGAAGTACGAAGTCGGAAGTTAACATTTTTCCCGCGTCGCTAGCGATGCTGTATCGGTAATTATTGTCTAAAATGATTATTCCGAATCATTGTTGTTCCTCGTGACTTTTTAGCGTACGCGCGAATGCGTTAGAAAAAAGTCGGTTCACACGTCGATCTCGTTTGGTAGCAAGATGTGAAGCAGTGAAATTTCGTATTGAGAAGAGCGTGCACAATTTTAATGGACAACTTGGGTTGTTAACGATCGTTAAAGAAGGCAGCGACCATCGGGTGCGGAGAGAAAGATCTATCCTGACAAACCGGCGGAGCGATTGATCGAAAAATTACGCTCTATTCCATTCGCAAATCCAGCAGTTCAACGATCGAGTGATCGAAATTTAGTAGCGTCTTTTGCCGCTCGTAAATGAAAACGTCTATTGAAAAATTGCTATTACGATACACGTCGGAATACCGCACGATATTTAGCCAATGCTGCCTTTACATCTCCGATAATTGATTGAACTCACAAGTATCGGATATACAAACTTTTTACTTTTTTTTTCGTATAGTTCAACGTTTGTTTATATTAGGACGTTGAATTAGTTCTCGCTGTTTTCCAACAGATGGCGTTACCAGAACTGCGTGCGTGTAGTTTACGATGGTAACGCATCTATAAAGAAGTTCTATATGCATGCTTGACGTTCAGTGTATGTCATTTCGATGAAGTGAAAACAATTTTTTTTTTTCATAATATGTTGAACATGTCAAAAGTCGTACAAAAAAAAGTCTTTGCGCGGAATTTTACTGCACTACTTTATTTTTAAAACTCTGCAGCTGAAGCACACAGAATCCTTGTTGAGACTTAGGGTGGCCATGCTCTGGCGGAAACAACATGCAGAGATGGGTTTAGACCGTTTAGACGCTTAAAAAATAATGATTTTGTTGTGTTGAAGGCATTACTTCATGAAGACTCATGTCAGACGCTAGATGAACTTGCAGTTACATTGGGAGTTGATCAGACAACACTTTCTAAACGTTTAAACGCATTGGGAATGATTTTGGATGATAAATCATCAATTTTCACGAAAAAAAAACAGTGAGAATTTATTCAACGACCCAATAAATATTTAAACGAGTCAATGAAATTATTTTACCAATAAAGGAATAGTAATTATCAGAAAACAGAAAGTAGTTATCTAATTACAATGGCCATCATACAGAATTCACACTCAGAACAAAACTGCGATAAAAATCTCAATTCGATGCCTAAGATTAGATATATGAAATTTTGCAATACCCAACTCAGTCATGTGTATATATTATCTCGTTTATTGTTTCATCTCGTCATCATTTCCAGTGGTTTGCTTTGCTCGTGTTGCTTTTTTCACCATGTCAAAGCAATTATATGTGTATATATATATATGTATGTATGTATGTATATATGTATACATCGGTACATACATGCATACATACACATATCACATATGTACATACGCATGTATGCATGTACGATAAAGTCCCTTTTCTTTAAATACATATTATAGTCATCGGTGGTCACCGTCAACGTGTCGGGTACGTATGTATAGCGTGTGAGTCTGTGTATGCGTGTTCCACGTGGTATATGATTTCTCGTCATATTATAACGCTCGCGATTTAAATACGTCTCTTGGGCATTCCGATATTCGCACGGTGTTGTCCGTGTAGTTATGCCTGTGTGTGTCTCTCCATACAGGATGTCCTGTTATAGATGGATAAACCTGCAACTGTCGATAGGTCAGATCATATCCTACTATATGCGGGAATTTCAGTTTAGCCAAAGTCCCATGGTTTTCGAGATTTTGGGCTGTATTTTTTATTCGAAAAAAAAAAAACATCTGCTTTTGGTTTTTCGAGTGCCATTCCTACAAATGTTACGAATCGACAATAACGAAGCAACTTTATAAAGTAATTGGCACGATATGCGTAGAAGTACATTTTTTTTACAGCGCAGGCTATCAAAGTCAGATCATGGAGACAACCCAAAGAAGCCCGAACTGTGTATTAGGAAAGTGATCACAAAATCCAGGAAACAAAGGGTTCCCGAAACCGCCACTTCGTTAGGCGCTAATTGTTAGATGCGATGGTTCGAAATTAGCTAGTGCTCGGCGCATGAGGCATACAAGTTAACTTCGTTCAATGGGTAAAGTTGTTTGGCCATAGACGCTAAACTGATCATAACCTAACAAATGAAATTCATTTAACATCTTTAAAATAGTTCGTATACACCGTATACATCATTGCTAGATTTTAATTCAAACGAAAAATGGAACATATCTATTATTGTTGCGGAATTGCTGCATTGTATATATAAGAATCCAATGTTCGTCCGACAAATATTACAATTATACTTCGGACAATTTATCATATTGGCATAGTTGAAAAGCTTCTGTGCAAAAGCCAAAGACGGTAAAAGTGTTGACTTTTGAAAAGTTTCGATCGATTGATGACGCTTCAGCATTCGATCTCTCTCACGCATAGCTAATTTCAAGCCGTCGCTTATAACAATCAGCGCCAACGAAGTGGCGGTTTCGGGAACCCTTCGGTTTCTCGATTTTGTGGTCACTTTTCCCATACTCCTTTCATTGGACTTCGGACTTCTTCGTGTAGTCACCACGAGTCAGATGTTCGAATTGGTTTGCATAAAAACTCCGCATAAGATCTTTTTTTTCATAAAGTTTCGTCAACATTTAAGGTTAAAAAGAAGGCTTTTCTAGATAAAACAAATAGTCAAGAATATTTTTCAAAAAACAGGATAAAAAAGTCACCATTTGTAGAAATGGCATGCGAAAAATCAAGAGCAGATGATTTTTATCTTGAAAACTGTGGGACCTTTACTAAACTGGAACTTCCAGCCACTAGTAGGACACAATCTGACCTATCGACAGTTGCAGGGTTATCCATTCATAACAGGACATCCTGTATGCTGTGTGAGTGTATTCGGAGAGCACACTTTCGTAGCTCTTACCTAATGGCCATAATTGTCGTATTTATTATTTCTCGAAGATTAATCGTCGTCGTCCTTTCGCACACGCAACAAACTTCAACATATCGCTTATTCTCTCACGCACTTAATCGCTCCTTCACTATAGTAACTTCATCCTAGAATATAGAGTGTGCCGCGTATACGATAGCGGGCGTAATTCAACGAAACGAGATCAACGATCGAAACGTAGATTTGTTTTTTTTTTTGAGACATCGACATTGCCTTCTCGTCACATCCTCGTGTATATACGTGATCGTATCCTGTGTGTGTGTGTGTCTGTGTGTGTGTGATTTTTGTGTCAGTTCAAATTCGCACGAGCGCAAAAACCATAAATGGTTCTTCCGTTCTCTCACGGATTCACACATATTTATATATAGGTATATATAACGAAATCCACCTCGGAGCTTATTCAGATATGGCAAGAGAAATCATCGTACTTCCTATATATATTCTCGATGGAACAATACCCCTAGCGGGGATATCGGTCACTATTACCCACTTTTCCGTCTCGCTGGCTCGCTCGCACGCTTCTCTTCGTTTATCTTATACTCCGATTCTCTGGCGAAAGAAAAATAAGGGTCGGGTACTTTGTACAAAATACGATACACTAGCGCGATGTAACAACAATTTGCAATAGTTAAATATAATATGTATATGTATATTATGTATATATGTATACGTCATTGTCATATTATTTCATTTTCTTCGACTCGGCGTTTTCCACGGGTCACTTGGCGTATTCGCTTCTCGGCTAACTCTCTTTCTCTCTCGCTCTCGTTTATTTCTTCTCCGTATGAATACGATTCTCATTGTCTCCATCTCTTTCTCTATGTTCTCTCGCCGCATATCGCATTCGTCACGTTTTTTGGAACGATCGCCGACCCAGCGGTCCATTTATGCTCAGCTATTGTGCAATTTCGATTTGATGAATCTAATGATTATTTCGAAACTGGATATTCGTCGTTTTACAGTAGAAGAAATCTCGCGTCGACCTCTTACACGGTTTTTAACGTATTCGAGATTCTCTCTCTCTCTCTATTCTCGACTCATTCTCCTTTCTTTTTTATAACAAATACATGATTAATCATCGGCAGCACATTTTTCGGGAATGACATCGCGATATCTTTTGCAGCGCTCTCTCTCTCTCTCTCTCTCTCTCTCTCTCTCTCTCTCTCTCTCTCATTGTGACTGTCTCGTGCACGTGTTCAGATGTCTCCGATTTGCGGTACGGCGATATTACGAATGGAATTTTAAAAAAGTCGAAAAAAGTGCATAGATTCGGGACGAGAAAATCGCGAATAAATTGATGCCGCGAGATTATTGGCAATAATGATAACTTTTCCTCTCCGACGTTTGGGTCTGTTCATAATCCGCCACTGTGAGAATGTTCATTCTTATTTACTTACTTGCACCCTATACATCCTTTTTATACGTTTCGCTAGATAACCCGATAAATAATCAATAGCGATTTCATCGTTCTACGGATATGATTGTAGCTCGTGTCGGGGCATTTCAAAGCTTCTCAAAGGCACGTGCCCTCGCTTGTCGTCACATTCGTATTCTTTTTTTTTCGTTGATACAACGATTTAATGATACTTTCCTTTTCTCACTTTTACACACATTTAGTGGCTGTAAGCCTTCTCTCTCTCTCTCTCTCTCTCTCTCTCTCTCTCTCTCTCTCCCTCATTCCAGATGGACAAATCAAACAAGATGTGCCGAAAAATCGAATTGTCTTTTATTCACACAAACAATATTATCGAGAACAATTTAAAAAACGCATGCCAAATTTGAGCTATCTAAGTCGCATGGCTCGATAACTTTTTCCCCCATTTTATTTGCACGGAAAACTCGCTCTTTACGTTCAAACTTGAACAACTCAACACTTATTCAATATTTGATGAACTATTTGATCCTTCAAAGATCCTTGCAGCTTCGAAAAGTTTCTTTCCAAAAATCTCGACACAGTTCTTGTTACACAGTTTACAACTATTTCGAACAAAAACATTTTTTTCCCCTTTCGGCACGAATACACGAATTTTTCAAGTAGCTGCGATAAATAAATATATCGCTGTAATTCAAACCTGCAAATACCACCCCAAGGGTCTTTAAGCGGTTTTGACAAATATTAATCAGTCGTCGAGTTATTCGAGTTTGACCGTGAGTTGCCAGTTTTCCGTATAAATCAAACGGGGGGAAAGTTATCCAGGTACCCTTAGACTTCAGTTAGAAGGTTCAAATTTAGCATGCATTTTTTTCTACCTAATGGGTATTGTTTAAAGGGCCGAGAGATGAACGTTTTTCGACTCACCCTTACGTGCATAATCTTTAAGGGGAGGTTACCATCGAGAGGCATGAAAAATACATCAACTTCGCGATTTTTTTTATATCAAATTAATACTTTTGGAAATGGGTTTCACCGTATTTTATTGTTCTATCAACGGAGAGTAAATTCCAATTTTATTTATTAAAAGATAATCTAAAATGGCGGCTCTATCTCCCTTTAAACAAATCCACGCGTGTCGTGATTTGGTCTGCGCGGGGCGCTCCATAGCCTTGCCAGTTAATTTGAAACAAAAATCGGTTAAAAATGATCAAACGAGACTAAATTGTGTGGAACCTCGTTTTTTGTTTTCTGAATAACCCCTGGTTAACAAAATGACAGCCGTTTGAAAAAAAAATTTCTGTACATTTTTTTTGCTTCAGCGGATGAGACAATTATTTCTAAATCAATTTTTGGAAAAAATCCCTTTTAAATGGCCCCGAAAATTGAATTTCCTTTAAACTGCGCAGAGATTCGTGTGAATCGGTTTATCCGTTGAAGCTTTAGAGCGAGCCGCGCGCTTAGAAATGCTGCTTCCAGAAAAACGCATTTAAAGTTTACCGTTACAAAAAATCCTATTTAACCCTCAATCCGTGAACCTGGGTCGTTTTTGTCCTACCCAAAATCATGTTCTTCGCAGGTTACTTGATATTTGATGAATAAAAACTCTATTTTTCCCTTGAGAAATACGGCCTAAATATTGACCATGATTTTTTTTCAGATATTTTCATTGACAACTGTTGGTTTGGTAGTGCGAAGACGAAAATGACCGAGGTTCACGGGATTATGGTGCCTCAAATACCTTCACGGAATGAGGGTTAATGTTTGTTTTTAACAACCCAAGCAAACAAACCCACGTGTTCTAGACTCTTCAAGGACGCAAATTACGTTGAAAAAAAATAGAATTTTCCAATCCTCATGAACGGTATCCAATCCGTAAGAGGCTGACCGAGAGATTCCAGTGTTGATCGCAGACAAACCGTAAAGAAAAATGTAAAATTCTCCCGCTCTCTTTCCCCTCCACGTCAAGGGATCAACACAGTGTAAAATTGTCAAAAAAAAAACGATTTTTCCTTGCATTTTCCGATAGTATAGACGGTTATAAACACGGATCTGGCATCGCCGATTTATCGTAAGTAGATAATTTACGGGAATATTTCGCACTCGAAATTTTAAACCCATTTAACCGCAATGTCGTTTTTCAAAACGGTGTACACTCCAAAGGAAGAGTTTGCAAGCAATCCGTATCAAATTTTGACACAACATTCTCCACGCCATTCTTTATCTTGCTATGGAAACTTTTTTGTTGTTATTGAAATCTTCATATTTTTTTTTTCGAAAAACCATAAAAAAAATAGGCTACATTCGATACTTTTTTTTTAAACCGCCGCCATTTTGTCAATATTGATTTTAAAAAACCTCCATAACAAGATAGCGGCTTTCATAGTGATTAATAATCTTTTTACGAATTTTCTTTCAGATAATATTCACGGCCACAAGCGTGTACACCGCGAGGACTCCTTTTTTCCAGACATTTCCAACCGTTAAAAAAGGTGAAAAAAAAAATAAAAATAAACGTTTAAAAATGTATTTTCTGTTCTTCATGAATGCTTCGATTTGACATGAAATAATCAGACTGATTAGCGTATTTCAACCATTAAAAAATCGCGAAAATAACCTATTTTTCGAACCGTTACACACTGTGATGATCACTCAAGCGTACCCACGACTTTTTTCCCCCGACAACCTACAGAATCAGGCGCGATTCGTCGTAGCTTTTCTTCGTTATCCAAGAAATACGCGCGCGCGCGCACACACACACACACACGTAAGCACGCACACGGACAGCAAAATGTGCACATCGCGGCACATTTTCCGCGACAGAACTTCCGATCCCCTTGCCGGCTTAATTAATCTCGTTGAAACCGAATTGGACGAACGACATGCGAATCCCGAATACGAGTATATACATGTATACATTTGTATGCATATATACATATATAATGGATATAAACGAGACGTGTGATTAAGTTACTATAATTCATCACCGGGTCAATCGTCCTTTGTATATAATCGTCGCGATTATTGTTCAGCGGCAAAACAGCGGCACGCGCACGCCCAGCAAACAGCGCGCAATTAGCGTTATCGTTAATTTTTATTTATCTTTCTCTTTCTGCTCCTTTCTCTCTGGTTATCACGCATTGGACTGGACGCCCCAAACTTTCGCACCTAATACTCGTAATCCTCCCATCCGTTGCAACGACAACGCGGGCTCAACAGCGGACAACGTATGGCTGATGAATCTTATAAGGAATGAAAAACAAAAGTAACAAACGATTTCGCACGTGTACGATATATCGAATACGAAATTCGACGTCGCGGCGTTAACGCAAAACGTGATTCGTCGCACCCAAAATGTTCGCGAGATAAGCGCGCAAAACGAAATAATAAACGACAATGAACGGATGAGATTGGTTCACTTGCCGAGTCCGAATTTCATGAATATGAGCTCTTTGCCCTTGGAGAGAATGTCACCACCGGCGCTAGCGCCCGCCATTTCGGTGAATTTTTGCATGAGATTCGGGCCGGTGCTCGGTTGCTGTTGCTGTTGCTGCTGTTGAGGATCCATTTTTGATTGGGCGGTTGGTACAACTGCGGGAATGCCGCGCATCGGCTTAGCCGCTTGGGGCAAAGGACCACCACCCTGATTCTGTTGGACGTATTGTCCCGGCTGCTGTTGCTGCTGCTGCGGCGCCTGTTGCTGCTGGCCAAAAGGCTGCTGCTGTTGCTGCTGCTGCTGACCCGGTGGCCCCTGCTGCTGATAAGGACCCTGCTGCTGTTGCTGCTGCTGCTGCTGCTGTTGCTGCTGCGGCTGCTGCGACTGCTGCTGCGGCTGCTGCTGCTGATAAGCCGCGTTCGGTTGGCCGTAGTTCGACTGCATGCTCTGCTGATTCACCTGCTGCTGCTGCTGCTGCGGCTGCTGCTGCTGCTGCGGCTGATAGTCCTGCTGGAACTGCTGCTGGGGAACGCCCGGCATACCTGGCGCATTACTACCACCGATTCGATTGATCGCGCCTCTCCCCTTCCCCTGCGAACCGAAAACAGATACGTCCAAAATGTTGAGAACGAAAATTGCGGGAATAGCAACATTCATTCCGGACGACTGGACGAGCTTGCAGAGACAATTTGTTCCAGCTTCGTGGGCGCACGGGAACGGTAGCTTTTTGGTAACTTACTAGCCGTGAGCAGAAACACCATATTCAAGATATTCAACAGACCATTAGTTTTTCAATTGTCTCACGATCTATCATCGAGATCCAACCAGGTCAAATTCTGCAGAGCAAATACCTTTGTGTTGAACAAAATGCGTTTTTTTTTGGCCAACCGTTTCCCAGGAAAAAGAATCGAAATTTGGCAATTTTTTCGGGCCTCTAGGTAGATGCGGCCCTTTAACGGATGACTTTTTTTTCCACCGGGGCTAAAACAATAGCACGTTGAATTCACCAAAAAGCAGCTAGTAAGTTACTAAGATGCCGCAGAGAAAAAAAAATTACCTGGGCTGACTAATTCATCATTGGAGGATGCCAACGAATTATTCGTTGAAAAAAAATGGAATGTCAGATTATTTTAAGAATGGATTCCTTCGAACTAACGAATGCTCTCAACAGTTGAATGCTTTCAGTGTTCGGTTGGCCTCCGTCGAATGGAAAATTTAGTTTCAAGTAATCTTTCTTTCTCTCCGTGGCTTTTGTCTCCCGTGAACAAAGGTACAATTTCTGATCAAGCTATCCAGAATCGTCGCTCTCGAATTTTCATTCTTTTCTTCCGCCCCTGAAACTCCTTGATAAGATATTTATCGCTCGCTGTTCGCTCGTCCGAGTGACGATTACGCGAGAAAAGCGAAAGCGAAAAAAAGAGAATTCGGTCTCTACATGTCGATGAAGAAGGAGACGGCGTAACGCGGTACGCATCTTGGTGTGCGTGGATGTGTGTAGTACTGTTCTGCGACATTGAAAGAAGCGATCGTGAAATACAAATGCCATATTGAGTATGAACCAACCAAGGTTCAACCTTTTTTGTTCGCAGCCTGCTGCGGCAGTTTCCGGTCGCTCGAAATTCCATTTTCGAATTATTCCAATCATGAATTTCGAACGCTCATCATTTCGCTGCTACGGCGTGATGCAACTATGAGGGCACCTCTCGTGGCATGGAAATTTTTGCATTAACGATTACGACGCAATCCACTCCCGACGACCATCTTGGCTCACTGTGGTCAACGGTCAGCGGTGGAAAAAGAAGACCAAAGCAAAACGTAACGAAATGGAAAACAAACGGAAAAACAAACAAACGGTTGCTTCAATCGCACAATTGTCACAAAACAGACAGAGTATAGGTGCAACATGCCGGCGTGCTTTCTTTCGTCTCATGTTCGGCAGCATTCTTTCTCATTTTTTCGTTCCCTCGCTGCCGGTATCTCGGAGCATCCTCGCCAGAGTGATACGACGAATTGGGAGGAGAGTCGGAGATCAGCTGTTTCGAGAATATTTTATAAAGATTATTGCACACGGCGAACGTTGGGCGTGATAATTCGCGATGATGCAGAATGGAGCTATATTGGTTTGGGTTTTGATGGCAAAATGGCCCGGAGTGTTCGGTATAAGAGTCGCCGGGAAGATTCACACGCAAGGGGCTCCACTGTGACGTCTCGAAAAAGTAACGAATTTCGAGTTGCTTGAAAAAACAAAACTAAACATTCGTTTAATTTGCGACTGCGTACGTAAATTGCGAATTTCATTTTTGCTGAGGTAATTTCACATGATTCGCAAACAATGTGTTGACGATATCATAAAAAAATGGAAAATGATTGTATTGATTGAAATATCGTCGGTATCGTCGTTAGAGGGCGTCATGCTACATGTTTTTTTTTTTTTTTTCACCTTTCCGACAGTGGAACTTTACAAGTCGATTTCGTATTATTTGGGACAAAGAAACAAACTTTTTTTTCATTCGTTATATAGTGTCTCAAAATGATCTGATATTTTAATTTATTCATAAAACGTATTATGTACTTGAAAGGTAGGAATATTTTTATTTTTATATAAGGCACAAAGCTGGAGGTTACGTGTGGAGCACAATATCCGACAAATGGTCGCCTCATCCCTGTTTGCAAACGTTCACTCTTTAGACAAATTGCAATAACATTTTGGCATAATTGCGGACTAATTTTATTAATGGTGCGTCCAGTTGCTTTCTTGAGCTCTAGAATGATCTGTGGATCATTGGCATACACTTTTTCTTTCGAAAAACCCTAAAGAAGAAGTCCAATGGCGTCAAATCGCACGATCTTGGAGGCCAATTGACATCGTCGCGGCGCGAGATAACACGATCAACACAGATTGTGCCATCCTGTTGAAAGAATATGTCTTCCAAGTCCATGCCATTTGTGCTATTTATCGGATATTGTGTTCAACACAAAACCTCCATGTTTGTACTGTATGTAAAAATAAAAATATTCGTCCTTTTCAAAATAAATAATACGTTTTATTAATAAATCAAAATATCGGGTCATTTTGAGACATCCTTTACTTATAAACCTGACCATTAACGGAGCAATTTTTTATTTTTTGCAAAACACGCGCGAACAGGAATATGCCGACTTTCGTGAAAAACTTTTTTTTAACGGGCTACCTCCTAGATCGGTAAAAAAATTACATTTACCAAAAATATTTCTATTCGGTAGTATCATCTTTCACCGATATTCCATGGAAATTTTATGGAAATGTTCTCAAAATTGAATGAGGTACAGTTTCTTATAGTCGGCTGGGCGAGCGGAACAGCATCATACTTCAAACTTTAAACGCGTTTTTCGCGAAACACTGTATTCAATTTTTATTTTTTAATAGTTACGTGAAAATGACGACTTTTTTTCATAGATTTTGTATGCTCGAGTTTCAATTGGTCACCACGTTGTTGAAAACCTTGAATAACCCTTTTGGTTCTTAGATTTCCGATATACCGTTTAAGCAGGAGTGTGCAGCGCCAAACGTCGCGAAAAAATTTCAACATCTGCCGGCGACCATGTTTTTGTTGCTTTTCTATATATTTGGTGATTTAAAAAAAACACCCCAATATATGTACCTTTGTGCTGAGATAATGCGTTTCATTCTTTCTCACCATCCGTTTCCCAGAACAAAAAATCGGATCTTGGCCATTTTTTTCGGGGCTCCAGATAAAGTAGCCTCTTAACTGTTATGGGGATTATCAAAAATTAGAAAATTGCTCCGTTGATGCAGAAAAGAGACTGGTAAGAAAAAAATTAGTTTCCATTTGTTTCAGATCACCCAAAGGGAGTTTCGACATACACATTTCGGATCCTCTCACGGCGATATTTATGACTTTTCCTTTTTACAATACGCTCCAATCTCCTGCAAAACAGCCAATAAATCAAATATTCAATTTTTTTTTCAAGCTGCAATCAAAATTTGGGGACGTTTTTCTAATCGTCACGGTGTTCCACGCCCTCAGATAATAACAACAACAAAAAAAGTGTAACTCAAGCACTTTCCCTCTCAGGAAAATCTACCAGGAAAATCTACAATTTGCAAGGTACTACCATAATTCCAATTGACAGGCGAGATTATTATTACAACTGGCAGCAGGACATTACTGAGTACCTCGGAATAGCGACCTCAATTTTCGCTGCGATATTCGTATTCATAAAAAATTGAGGTCCAGATCCGTTCGAAATCGAGATCTACCCGAGGATCCGAGACGGATTTATCGACATATCGACATTTTTGTTTTCAGGCGAACGAAGGGCCCTGGTGTCTCCGTATTTGTCTTTTGGTTTCTTTTTCTTTGTATGCCTAGAGAGAAAGAAAACGAGAGAGAGAGAGAGAGCGAGAGTGATAGAGTAAGAGTCCGAGAGACACGTCAACATGGACTCACCTGCTGCTGAAGGTGGGGAGGTACGGTACCCTGCTGATGGACGTTATGGGCTCCCATAACGCCTCCAACTGGCCCCTGTTGATTCGACGTTGTGACGGTCGTGTAGCTGTGGTGATTCGCTTGTTGGTACGCTAGATGCGGTGGATTGTTTTGTTGTTGTTGTAGTTGTTGTAGTTGTTGGTTGTTCATTAGTTGTTGTTGTTGATGTTGTTGTTGTTGTTGTTGTTGTTGTTGTGGTTGTTGTTGTAGTTGTCTAGAGTCTAAGTGACAGACAGGGACAGACACAGGCACAATGCAGGCATCTAGCAACAGAGAAGAGAACAGAACCGTGTTGTCATTCATGGCGCATTCTTTTTTTTTCCTTTCATTTATTTCTTTGTTACTTTCGTTTTGCCTTTTCTATTCATTTTTTTGCCTTCGGTACTTTGACTTTTTCTTTTTAATTTGCGATTTGCTTTTTTTGCAAGTGCAATAAAGGCTTGCTATCCAGCCCCGATATGGAAGTCCATAAATATTGCTTTTCTTTCGTAATTATATTCAACAGGGCCGGATGAGAAAGCTCGCTTTCTTTACGTTAATAAATTCACGTCGCCATCGTGGGCGAGATATCTTCTGCATTTATTTTCCATTTGTAAAGTGACTCGAGCGTCATTTCGATTTAGCGGCAAAATCGGAAGCGTAAGCGACGCAGAATCACCGTTTCACGCGAGCTAACGGGTTGGGCGTGTGACAATCTCGGAAAGGAAGAGAGAGAGAGAGAGAGAGAGAGAGAGAGAGAGAGAGAGAGGCAAAAGTCGAGTGTCAACGCCGAAGTTCATTATTAAGCGTGAAACGGATCAATTGAGACGGTTTTCTTCTGGTGTTTTTTTTTATCATTCGTATGAACGTATCTCATAAATGGCCAGCATGACAACACGACACGAACGACAATCATGTGACACGACGACCATCGACCAGTTCAGGCACACAGAGAGAAAGATATACATACATACAGATGTTCACGCATATACACACACACACACACGTGTGTGTGTGTATGTATGTATGTATGTACGTAAAACTTCATATGTATAATATGATAATTGAAGTGTAATTTTGTCGTATTATTTTACTCTCGCAAATTCCAATACGCACTCGATCATTCTCGACTGTCCGAAATCGACTGTCTTTTTTTTGCACGCGTGAATTGACATGTTTTTTACGTTCACCAAGAATATTCCCGATGAGCTTACTCGCAAACGTGAGACCCTTGGAATTTTTTATTTTTCATTTTCATTAACAAAAAAAATGTTGAATGAAGAAGTAATTTTACCTTCTTTTTAAATAAAAAAATGATTCCGTCTTGTTTTGATTTTAATGAAAATCGCACAAAAAACTTTCATCTACGGGTCTTTTCATTCTAGCCTCGGTGTTCGAGAGTACGTTTGCGTGTACGAAGCTCAGCCGCGAATTTCAAGATGCACAGATAAAGCCTCGCGAGCACAGCAGCATACGATTACGAGATACCCATTGCACATTCCTCCATATATATATATATATATATCCCGATCATATGACCGTTATATATATATGTATGGTGGACGAAAAAGTAGAAATGATAGGACAGAGAGCGATATATATATATATATATATATATATATATATATATATATATATATATATATATATATATATATATATAAAGAGAGATAGAGAGAGAGAGGAGAGCATAGTATAGAACGGAGACAAAAAGTCCCCAAATATATATATATATCATGAAATACTTAATAAAAATACACTGAAAGCAGCTTAGTGTAAATTGCATTTGTTGTGTGTAAGACAGAGCGCGTGTTCTTTATTTTTCGTTATCAATTCTTTTCATCTTCGGGAGAGTCGACCGATAAATGCTGAAGTATTTCGTTAATTTTTTACGTTTCACACCTACACATGTGTCCAGCAACAGTTGAAAATTTCCTCAAGCTGAGCTACGCGACATTATCGAGAAAACAAAAGACAATGAAAACTGAGGTAACTTGCACACTTTCTGAAATGTCTAGATTTTTATTTTTCTTCAGAATAATGGACTTGAAGTTGTGAAAACTTAGGCGTTTTGACTTTGAATAAGTTGGTTAATAAAAATCGCTTTGCTTCAACATTCATGGATGAGACACTCGAGCTCTCTTAAGGGGGCACAACAGTGGCGTTGCAACGTTCGATGGCAACTGTTTTTGGACTGTCAGAGCGAGTGAGTACGCCCTGTTGGATAAACGTATGTGGAATCGTGTCTTTTGGGGGCCGTTTCGCGATCGACTTTTGGCTAGAGTGTGAATTATGTTATCGTTTTGCCAATATGTACATATATCTGTCGAATTGGGAGGAAACGTTTTTTTTTTGCATTTCTTTGTCGGTAGCGCACACATACCCACCTGCACATACCGACACCCCCCCACACACACACATAGATATATAAGGGTATCAAATATTTTCTCATGAACCTTCTTGCCTTCTGTCGTCTCTGACACATCGAGTCTCGTGTCTTGTGTTGCCTGCCGTGATTGAATTAATTGCACAGAAAAAAAGATAAAGAACAACGTGTATTGACTTCGTACGAATCTGTGGCACAGAATGCCCGCAACCCCGATAATTACTCGTATTCACACTACGTACACGAACGATAAAAATTTATATATATATACATATATATATATGTATGACGTATGTATGCAGGGTATCTCGAAAGTCGGGTCAGACTTTTGAAATGTCAGGTAGATCGGGAAATACTCATGGGAAAAGTCCTCTTCGATTTTTCTCTAGGACGCATCGTCAGGAATATATAGCGTGATTAGCGGGAGCCAATGGGGAGAGCATGGGAGGCGTGGAGGGGTGACGCACGCCCCGCCCTCTCTGCAAGTCCAGCGATCTCGTTGGCCCTCGCTAAACAACTGATAACTCGACAACGGTACATCGGAGAGAAAAACGCAAGAGGACTTTTCTCATCAGCGTTCCATCGTCTATGCAACCACGAAGGGTTTCGACTAGTTGTATTCCGAAATCTTGTGTCTGTGTGTGTGTATATATATATATATATATATATATATATATATATATATATATATACACACACAGACACACATGTATATGTGTGTGTGTATATATTTACTAAATAAAACGGATGAAAGTTGTGATTACGTGGCGCTCCGACCATTTACCTTTGTTACGTCGATGGCCCGGAGGCGGAGGTTCCCGCGGGGGTGGTGGTGGGCCCCTTGCCCCGGGTCCTTGGCTCTGACCCGGAGGTCTCCTGCCACCCTGGCCACCGGGTTGTCCCTTCGCGGGTCCCGCGTCCTTGAGGAAGTTGCTCGGCACGAGGCCCCGCACGCCATCCAGCTCGCCCATGTAGAAACCGTCGTCGTCCATCTCCCCGTAAACGTAAATCTCGTTGCCGGCCTGGAAGCTCAGCTCAACTTGCTGCAAGGAAACAACAACGAGGCAACGGGTACAGATCGGTATGATAAGTGGATCCTTTCCGGCAGGTTCGTCGAGCACATTCTCTCTCTCTCTCTCTCTCTCTCTCTCTCTCTCTCTCTCTCTCTCTCTCACCTCAGCATCGACGTTGGGCGACAAGACCTGGGGATCGTAATCGTAAAGCGCGATCATCTTTCTGACCGGCATACTCGTATAAATGTCTCCGAGGCGATCGCCCTGGTTCTGTCCCCGTCTACCGGCTTGCCCCTGGGATTGCACGCCCGGCGGTGGATTCTCCACTTCCTCGACCATGTTGTGCGGCACGTAGCCGCATCTGCCGCAACACTCGCCCCAGTAAAAGCCGTCGTCGTCCTTGTCGCCGTAGACCTTGATCGTATCGCCCGCCGAGAACGGCAACTCTTCCACACAGGCGTTCGGATTCGGTGACATCGAGGTGGGATCGTAATCGAATACGGCGACGAACCAACGGGGCCTTTTGTTCGCCTGCTGGACTCCCCCGGTGGCAGGATGCGGCGGTCCGCCCTGCTGGGCCTGATTCACACGGCCGCCGCGATAAACCGGCCCTCGACCTCGCTGACCTCCTCCCGGTGGCTGTTCCTGGTAGTAGGGATCCGATCTCGGGCCGCCGCCCACTCGACCGGGTCTGTGCGTTCCCGGTTGACCCTGGACTACCGTCTGTTGCCCGTAACGATGATGGCCCGGATGATGTTGCTGCTGCTGCTGCTGCTGCTGTTGTTGCTGCTGCTGCTGCTGACCCATAAGCCGCGATCTTCTCGATGGGTCCTCCTCCTCGCTGTAGTTCGCCTCGCTCGCCGAGTCCTTCGTTATCTCGGGGATGCCTGTATGCAGTATATCGTCGAGATGAGAAACGAACAAGTGAGAAAAAATAAACACTCCTCCAATTGAAAAGTAACAACCGACGTCTGTTTTTTCCCTTCTAGGCTTACGAAGGCTGCTCGGCCGATGCGCAATGTCAAGAATTCCTTGAAATTTACTGAGGATATTTGAGAACAGGTGTTACGATTCCGTGAGGAATTTCAAGTCTTCGTCTGGATGATTGTTGAGCAATTGATTGTTGAAGTTAGGCTCTTATACGCGGACACCATAGCGAAAGCTACACGATAACTCTTAACTCTTGTAACATAATAAAAGTGTTCAGAACTGAATACAAATAGGCGGAAAATCTTTTTCCGTTGCCTCGTTTTCCGCTTGCCGTTTTTATGAATAAATTCAACAAGAGTGAAGCGTTTTGTCTGCCTCGTTATCGAGATATTCTGGAAATAAAGCAGAACATTTTAGCCATTTTGCGGTAAGCGATGAAGCGCCCTACGACTCGTGGTAACTTTACTGTCAAATCGGCCATTTTGAATAGACGCCACAATTCGAAGCGCACAAATGATTGCTTCCTCGTTATACATTTCTTACCGCGGTTTCATAAAGAGTATTTAAATATTTATTATCATTATTGTTATTTTCGTTCCGCATGATTACAACAGAGAGTAATACAACTCAAAATGTTCGCAGAGATGACAATTACAATTTGTTTATTATTGAACAAACTTCACGGATATATCCGGTTTATTATTGAACTATGGGACAGCATACGGTATGGGTGATAACAGAAATATATCTATATATATAGGGTGTTTCAAAATGACCTGACATTTCAATTTATTAATAATACGTATTATTTTATAATAATACGTATTATATAAGTATACGTACATAAAGTCCATGCCGTTTATGTAATTTACCGGATATTGTGCTCCACACATAACCTCCATGTTTGTGCCTTATATTTAAAAATAATATCCGTACTTTTCACATAAATAATACGTTTTATGAATAAATAAAAATGTCAGGTTATTTTGAGACATCCTTTGTCTGTCATCAGGGACTGTCAACCTGCCCGAATATCCGAAAATTCATTTCACCCTCACCCATTTGCGAGAGGCTCTGTCCGGGATAGATCTCTTTGTCGGACAAGTTTTCGTCTGTCTCGATGATGACCTGGCCATGTGCGTCGATCCTGGTTGCGCCGTGTCTGCGCATGTGCGAGGGTACTGGCGCGCCTGGATATCTCTGCCCGGCCATCACGCCCATTCTGTGGCGACCGACGTCCTCCTGGCTGACCATACCACCGACAACCGAATGCTGTTGTTGTTGGTGTTGCTGCTGCTGCTGCTGTTGCACCTGCTGATCGACGAGATGCGAGGTACCGTGCTGCATATGAGCCGTTCCACCCCTCAGCACGCTGCAGGGTATAGCAGTGGCGCAACTGTCGCCCGATTGGCTCTCACGGCTCTTCGTCCGCACCGTGATCGCTTTTGGATTCAGACCCATTAGCTTGTGGATGTCGACGAGGGCGTGATCACCGGTCGGGCTGTCGACGTCGGTCACCTTCTTACCGTCCGCGTATACCGCGTAACCGGTGACGGCCGAACCGTTTAGGGCAACAGGCTGCCAGGTCACTAGCAAAGTGCCGTCCTGCGGTCCAGCCTCCACCTGCGTCCGATAAATGTTACCTTCAGTGCGTTATAACAACGAGAATAACGGAGCCGATTAACCGGGAATATTCAATATATTTCTTGTTGAATGAAACTTGTTGGTAATTTAAAATTTTCAGAAAACAGTGGAAGAAAAAAATTAAAGATGATAACAAAATGACCCTTGTAGTATAAGGGGGTTTCACTTTAGACGCTGAAAAAGGCCAGTTTCATGATTTTTTGATAGGTTTATATTATAGATATTGTTATAAGGTTGTTACACTTAATAAATACAGTTTCAAAATACATTTAAAAAATTCTTTTATGTATTTATGTCACCCAAACAAACATTAAACGCGTTTTTTCTCGAAACAATGTTCTTCGACGGCTTGTTGATAAAATATTCGAAACTACTGAGTCGATCGTTATGAAATTTTAACCACATATTCTTTACAACTATAGCTATAGCGCGTACGAAGGATTTTTAAAAATTGTGATATTCACTATTTTTTTTACCATATACGGTGAAAAAAAACAAGTTTTGTTTTGTTTTTTCGAAAAATATCTGCTATTTTGTTATTTTTGCATATATAAAGAATCGTGTGATATGCGCTATAGCCATAAACATACTGAATCTAAAACCGTTTGATTTTTATGTTTCGGATGATCCGAATGATCCGATGATCGAATTTTTTTAGGGCATTTTTTTCACTACCATTTTCGTCTATAAATATTGACTTGAATAAATAATGTTTTTCTTTCAATGTATTTCGGAAGTGTATTTATGAAGTGTAACAACTTTTATATCAATATCTATAATATAAACGTATGAAAAAAATGCATGAAAAAAGCCTTTTTTTAGCGTCTAAAGTGAGAAGACCCCTTAATCATAAGTATGGACGTAGGTACAGATGTGGAATAATAGGACGAGGAAGCGTGCTTGTTTTTAACCGTAGTAAGTTTGGTAAAGAAGAAAAGGTTTGTCAACGACCTGGATATCAACCGGAGGATCCGGGAGTCCCTTCGGCAAGGTTTTAAAGTGAACGTGACAGGCGAGATTGTTAGCCGACTGAGCGTTTTGGTCCTCGAAGTGGGTGGCTCGGAGATTTTTCGCCTTCACGGTGACGCGATAGATGGTCGAGGGGGCGAGGCCGGTTATGGTGTGACGATAAACCCCCGGCTTCACAGTTCTCACTTCGACATTGTTAACGCAAACTACGTGCTGATGATTACTGTTACTCGGTAGCCAAGATATGACCGCGCTCGTTGCCGTCACGTTCGAAGCTTTCACGGCCGTCGGACCGATCGCCACGTCCTTTCCTATTACCATCGTGCAAGCGGCGTCCCTCGACGTTCGCCTCGTGTGCGTCACCGAACGTACGCTTATCCTGTGAGGCTGATTTACGAAATCATTAGCGTACAAGCGTGTATGACGATTTTTCAAAAAAATACGTTCGTTTACGTAAAAACGTTGACAGGTAAATGTTCGTAGGATAGTAGCCTGATAAAACTGCGCGGTAAATATTTGAAGGACATTCGTCAGCCCGAACAGATTATAAGATAGTCATTAATACAGACGAATTACAAAATTCAATTATTAATTCAAATATTCGAAGAATGTTTATTGAGCCGGACAAATATGAAGTATTCGCTCACTTGGAAAAACTTTCGTACGATATTTATCAACCCAAACGAATTATAAAATATTCGTTTACTTGGAAACATCGTCGTAGGATATTTATAAACCCAAACAAATGATAAAATATTCATTCACACAGAACAATGATTAAACATTCTTAACCCAAACTAATGATCAAACATTTGTTATCCTAAGGGGTTTGCGTAAGCTTGAAATTACAAAAATATTACAAAATTACAAAAATATAACCCAAACAAATATTCGTGGCACGTTCGTTCAAAATTGAAATAAAAATAACATTCGAGAACTTTAGAATTTTCAATATTACATATTACACAATTTTTGTTTTTTTTTACTATAATTTATATGGTCCATCAGTTTGCTGACCCGGATGAGAGTGTGCGAATGGCCGAATGATTAGTCATCAAGAAAGAGAAGATGAAATAATTTACCCTGGTGGAATCGACACCTTCGACTAGAGCCCTCGTTCTCTCGGTGGCCTTGACCGTGACCTTGAGCACGCCGTCGACGTAAACGTGATAGGACTCGAGCTGGTGAGGATTGTCCGGCGCGGTCCAACCGATGAGTACGCTCTTGTTTAGCTGACGCTCGAGGGTGAGATGCTGGGGCGCCGGAACTAGGTCCGAAAACAGGTAGACTTCTTCAGGAGGAAAAAGACAAGACAAGCCTAGCTGTAGCTAAATAATATCTCTCTATACTAGTTTCTCTCTAAGCGAGCCTATAAACGAGCCATCGAAATTAAGAGAAAAGATAAAACAAATCAAATGAAAATTCAACACACAGTTGCGGCCTTTTACCGTCAATCCATAAATATACGAAATTAATCCCGACAAACTCGACCCACTTCCGGCAGCTGATCTGGGAACTCTTCTAGCCTGCGTTTCTTCCCCTTAAGTATTGATAATTATGATTTTTTTGTTATAATTCGAGTTCTTTTTTCATACTTGTATATCTTTTTTGATAATTAAAATTTTTTTCATCATTTTTTTTATCATTTTTTTTCCAACTGTTAGATTTTTTTCATAATTATTATTTTTTATGACAATTACAATTTTTCTAATTGATTGCCCTCTTGGTATTCGGAGCGCAAGACGGTGGACGGCTGCGCGGTCACCCTCCAAGTACTGGCCCAGGCCAACGCTGCTTGACGCGGCAGATCGCCGCAACCGCGCGGCCATTATTGTTGCAAAATTTTTCGCATTATTTAATTGAAGTTGGGAGTAATCGAATAGTTATGCGTTTACCTATGGAGCTAGGGAACTCTAATTCAATGCCTGGTCTGACACGAACTATATTAATGTACAAAGGGTGTGCCATTTATCTCCTGACTTTGTTATTTAGTGGACGTTTCCGAGGTGATCCCACGGACGACTTTTCAAAAATGGGAATCTACATTTTTCATAACATCTTATTCTACATAAAAAAAAAACAAGTCACTTGTGTCCATAAAATTTTTTCATTTGGCCATTATTTTCGGACATTTTTACACTTTTTTTCAACAAAGATGAAGCAAGTTTGTCCATAACGATGGAGGCTACTCTTGTCACGATCTGATAAGAAACTCGATGAACACTGTTATTCGAAATATTTGTCTTCGTCCGCAGAGAGACTCTCTTTTTAGTTTATCAATTATTATTCACCGTATTAATTCATGTTTACAAGTGAAAGGAATTTTAAACATTTTTGGCAATAATGAAAAAAATAGTGGCCTTATCAAAAAATCTTACCAACAAAAGTTACCAGTACTTTTTTTCACGTAGAATAGGATGCCGCTATGAAAAATATGAGTTTCCGATGTTTTTAAAGTTGATCTTGAAATCATCGTCGAAAACGTCTACCATGTAATAAAGTTATATTGCCATTTTAGTCCTCGGTTGAATCTACTCGATACGGTGTCTCGGGATTTATCGATTGACTTCGCCCTTCTTGAGTTATTTCGATATGTCTCCAGATAAATGGGACACTTTGCACATATATATAACCTTTCCGCGCATTTCTCGCATTCGAGCTATGTGAAAATTTAGCGTGTATCGATGCTCCTTGTGTAGCTATATAAAATTTGTCTGCTACGTGCGCGCCGAGACTATTAAGCTCACCGTGACATTCGTGCGAGAAATACGATGGTCGTGAAATAATTGTGCCCATGTGCCTACTATTTTTATCAGTCTCTGTTTCATTATCGTCCCACTAAATCTAATGTTTTGTATTGTCTGATGAAAAGTTTGCGTGTGTGTGTGTGTGTGTGTGTGTGTGTGTCGCTCATCCCACTAAAAAACTGCAATAACACAATAAATATTGTCACGAGAAAATAGCATACTTTTTTTTTCACATTCGTGAGACCACTGTGACGTCAATATTTATCTACATTAGCCTGTAATGATTTTATTTATAGTGAAATTGATTTACCTTTTTATTTGATGGCATACTTATCTCATGACAGCATTTTTGTGTTATGACAGTTTTTTTAGTGAAGAGCGATATATATATATATTACCGGGTGTCCCACTTTAATCTTCCACCTGATTTATGTCGAAAATACTGCTCCGATGAAGTATTGAGTATAATGAAACTTTTAGGGTTCACAGGAGGACGTTCAAATAAAAAATCTTTTTTGGTCCAAAATTCAAATTGGCGAAGTTCAGATGGCCGACATGTTTTTTTCTAAATCGGGATGTTTTTCACCAAAAAATTCGTCAGGCCAAAACTAACACCTTTTGTGCAAAAAGATTTTTGATAACGTTCATAATTTTTCGGTTAGAATACCATTTTTTACTATTTTAGCGCTATCCAGAATGTGTGACGAGGAGGAAAATTTTTTAACATCCCTATCGGGTGAGTTTGTTTGGGTTTGTTCGACAACCCAAGCAAACCAAAACAAGGACGTCTCTGCGGCTTGTCCTTTCCGCTATCAAACAAACCCAAGCTCACACGCACACTTACACTTGGGTTTGTTTGAAAATTGGTCGCACTTGATGGCCCCCTTTACGTCGTACAACTTTTGTCGGGAATTTTTTTTCGTGACGTCGATAATTACCGAGTTATTTCAGGTGGCAGAGATGGAAGAGGGACACCCTGTATATATCTGCAACTGACACTAGGGGATGGGCGGTCAGGTTACTTGAGTAGAACGCCTTTACACCAGATAATTGGAAGAATATGGGGCCGTCTGTACCAGCACAGGTTTTCCACAGTTTTCCCGTACCCTCGGCAAATGCGGTATAGTGTACCTTAAGGGGTAGATCTCTTTATAACGCAAAAAAGAGGCTGAACATGAATTCCGCAAGCTGAGGAACCGGAATGGCAAATTAATCGGTAGATCATTAGTCACAAAATTCTTGAGTCTCGAAAATTTAAACGCGTTTTTCTAAAAACCACCTTTTGGTTAACCAAGATAATTTTGGTGAACAAGATAACTCAAAAACTATCCAATCAATTACTTTGAAATTTTGTACACTTTCAGATAACATAATCACCGTCTATGTGAAAGGTCCTCGAAAATTATTTTTATAAACGACTTCTTCATTACCAAATAATATAGTAAAAATTTCATGAAAAATCGAATATTTTTTTCAAACACGTACCATCTTGAGAATTTTTATATGTTTCGAATTTTTTTGGTTTACGTAGAGCGTGTGGGTGTTAAAAGTGTAAAACTTCTTGGCTCTGATGTTTCAGATCAATGCACCAGACGCTAGGCTGTACGCCGTGGAACAACGCACGCAGCGACCGTCTTTGAAGCAAGTGCCGAACAGCCGCCATTGTTCAACATTTTTTTTAAATTATTGTAAACTTAAAACATGTTCATAAAATTTTAATTATGTAGAATCAATTTGGGCTGTCAGAAGGGATCTTTTCTCTCTTTTTTCTCTTCCACGTCTCCCCCCCCCCCCCCCCTCGCGCTCTCTCTCTCTTTTCAATCAGTATTTATACTACTTTCTTCTTCCTATTTCTCTATTGCTCTTCGAATCCTCCGCTCCGCTCGCATTCTCGCGCCTACAATTTCTTCCTAAACGGAGCACTATTACCACCAGGAGCTATCCATACGTATGGAGTCGTAAAAACGAGCAAAAATTCGACGAAGAACGAAGAAAAAATAATACAAAAAATCTCCTCGGCCAAATCTTCGCTAACGTATCCTATCGCAACAATTATTTCGCTAATTCCACACACATGTATACGGAGGACGATCAAGCGTGCACAATATTCTCCATAAGATCATACAGTAGCGTAATTGCGGCAATCCTACGCCTACGAGCTAATTATTCCTCGGCACCCCTCTACGAACACAAACCAAATCACGATTTTGCATTATTTCTCTTGCACTTCGTACACTCGCAATACGAAATATCGAAACAAAAAAAAATTACCTACTCGACCTGGGGATCGTAAATATTCCAAATGCAATCGAGTCGAGTGTCCATTTGCTGGTAATTTCGTCCATTCATTGGCGAATTAGTCATTTCGCTACTTATCAATTCCTCCAATATTATTTGTCGCAATTACTTGGAATATTTTTTTCCACTGTCAGAATAATATATTTCGTTAGCTATAGCAATGACAACATTTGTTTTGATAATATTTTCTTTGTAGAGTCCATCTGAATTCTGCCGTGTCGTTATTCGGCCATTCGGTAGTCGGTTTACCCGACGCAATGTGTTGATTCTTTCTACTCGTTTCGTTTTTTACAACGAATCGGCACGGATTTATCTTCTTCCGCAAAAAAATAAAAACAACGTGTCCTGAGAATCTTCGACAACGCCTGATGATATGGTTTATGTTCGAGACGGAAATTATCGAGCGCCGACCATGTAAAGCAAAACGTAGCCAAAATACCCTAAGATATAGCTAAACATGTAACAATTGTAAATTCGTTAATTGATAAATACACACACATATATGAGTATATATGTTTGTGTAGATATGTCTACATATAAATATATATATATATATAAATATATATATATATATATATATAGTACTGTAAATGAGTATATATGATGAAAAGTGTCGAGGTGTACGGCAGGTGAGTTCCGGATAGACCAACCTGGTGGTTCCTGCTCGTCCTCGTCGGCGATGTTGTCGAGTTCCGCGTACGCCGACAACTCGGCCTGACGATTGCGATTGCCCTCCTCCAGCGCGGCGAGCTCCAGGTCAATGTCCTGAAGGTAGCACTGGAATTTTTGAAAAATCCCATTGAGAAAAATACTTTTCAAAAACACGACGAGAATGGTTGATGCTCTGGTACTGCGATCGGTTTCTTTCTTTCTTCGGGTAAAGACGAACGTTCAGGGTTGTTCGCTTTTTCGTTAATTTCCATACGATGTGTCGAATTTACCGTCTAGCGCGATACCGGGTGTTCCAGTTACCTCGAGATATCGAAATAACTGAAGAACGACGAAAGAAACCGAGAGGTCCCGAGACACGCGCCGAGAAGATTCAAACGAGGAGCAGTGGCGAGATAAGTTTTTTATTTCGTGGACGTTTTCAAGGTGATTTCAAGGTCAGCTTTCAAAGAAATTGGAATTCTGTATTTTTCAAAGCGGTATCATATTCTACGTAAAAATAAAATAGGAATCTTTTTCCGGAACCAGTGTTTCTTCTTGGCCATTATAATTACTTTATTAGGGGGTTGAATAAATTTTCGCTGTTTTCCAGCAGATGGCGATACCGGAACTACGTGCGCGTAGTTTAAGATGGTAACGCATCTATAAAGCAGTACTATAAGCAAGCTTGAAATTCAGTGTATGCCATTTCGCCAAAGTGTAATCGACAGGTTTTTTTTTCATAGCACTAAACATGTCAAGTTTCGTGCCAAAATAAGAGTACTTGCGGGGAGTTTCACTGCATTTTGTTTGTTCAAAGGAAAATGTGCAGCTGAAGCACACAGAATTGTGTTGGAAACAACATGCAGAGATGGGTTTAGACGCTTCAAAAATAATGAGTTTGATCTGTTGAATTGGAGGCATTGCTTCATGAAGACTCATGTCAGACGCTCGCTGAACTTGCAGAATCATTAGGACTTGATCACACAATAGTTTCTAAACGTTTGAAAGCATTAGGAATGATATTTTTTTAAATAAAGCATTAATTACCATGATAAAAACAGCGAGAACTTATTCAACATCTCAATGAATTACAAAAGGTGTTAAGAATGTTGGCCTCCCACTTGCAAATTAATCAATTAAGGAGGGAGATACCTAAAGCTAATCTTGAAAATCCCTAAAGCAATACCTAAACGGAGATACCTAATACTTAAAGCAATATCTTAGGGAGATAACTGAAGCAATCATGATCAAGTTTGCTGATTTTCATGATTTCTTCACCATTTTTTGAGCCTCAGGGTACGTTTTATTACCATTTTGGCTGTTACATGTTGTTTTTTAAATTAATCTTTGAAAATGGCGGAGGTATGGCACGGTCTTCCAAACTGCATTTTCAAAACTGGCGTGACGTATGGCTAAAGAACTAGTCAACCGATTCTGACGAAATTTGGTATAAATCTTTTTAACTATCTTGCCTGAATCATAAGCCAAAATATTTGTGAAAACTAAAAAAAAAGTATATTTTCACTGCAAACAGTAGCAATTTTTTTCGGAAAATCCAATCTTTTTGTTTCTTGGCGTACCATTTAATCGATTTCCAACATTTCTCACGTTTTCTTGGTTCATATTCTGCGTATGGGTGTTAATGAAAGAAAAATCGTCGTTGGTATTTTTTTAGATTACTTCTGCCGACTCCACGTGTCACGCCGTCTAACAACATTCGCCGCAACCCGTTTACGGTGAGACCGAACGAGCGTAATTTTGTGAGTTATGAGCCGTACAATTACGCTGCATTCGGTTTCATATAAAAGTCCGGTTTGTGCCACACGGCGACGCAAAATGAGTTGTTCAACCGAATGCAGCGTGGATTACGCGACTCACATCTCACAAAATTACGCTCGTTTGGCCTCGCCCTTAGAGGAAAAAAAAGTACGATGTAACCGCCGAGAGTATTAACAAAAACATACCCTATATCTCAAATATGACGAAGAAATCTTTCCTTTAAAAAAAAACATGAAAATCATCAATTGTTTCTTCGCCTAAAAGTATCTCCCCCCTTAATACAGCGAATAACGATCGATTGATAAATGAGATTGATATTTCGAATACCAGTGGCCATCGCGTTGCTTGTCAAAAGTAGCCTTCCCCCGTTATGTGCAAATTTGCATCGTATTTATACGTCAAGCGACAAGTCTATTTAATCTTTATCGCGTAAACAACGATTCTGTTGTCGTACTGTCAGCTTGCACTCGCTTGTCCACTCGTTCTCACCGGAAATAAGATGAAATCAAGGACGAATTTGGGCGAATAATTTCACGAATGTCCGACGGAGGCTCCGAAAAGTATTCGATGTATCGATTTCATCTTTGCTCACTTGCTGCCAGCTGGTAATCGTTCGAGCTTCGTTTCAACGACGCGCCATATACAGGCTCGATGTACAAAATTGCTTCGTATAACATTGTCAAAACAAAAATGTCCGAAAATAATGGGCCAAACGAATATTCCGGACAAAAGTAATCCGTTTGTCTACGGAACAATAAAATGTCGGCAAAAAGCGAAGTCTACCCACTTGCAAAACGGGCTTGACCTTGAAACACTCTCTAAAGCGTCGACTAAATTAAAAAAAAAAAGTCTTGCCATTTGCCTCCGCGTCTGAGTCTCCTCGACAGGTGTCTCGAAACGTCCCGCCGTTTCGTTTGGCAGTCCTCCGGGACTTGGGTGTCTCGCGCGAAATGGGAGAGCCCCATGTGTGCAGCATTGAGCACGAATAGTCCTCACTTGTGGTATATTGGTGGACGCAGCGTCGTCGACGTCCCTCAGTCCCAGCACGGCCTGATGAAACTCCAGCAGATCATCGCCGACGAGTTTTTGAACGAAATTGGCAGGTACGAGGCCGCGTCTGCCGTCGAGGCTCTCCGCATCGAGAAACCCATCCTCGTCCGGTTGTCCCCAGACGAGAAGATAATCGCCGCCCTGTACCGGAAGCTCGGCCTCGGGATTTTCATTGGGCGAGTGCTGAAAGGGCTCGTAACTGAAACGCGCTATGTAAACGTAGCATCTTCCCTTGCCGGGTATGTCGAGCATGTCGACCTGTCCCTCGGTCACGAGATTCTCGTTGCCAAGCCGATCGAGCGGATTCGTCAGTATGCCAGTCGGTATCTTCGGCATTTGTCGCGGACCGAGAAAATGATGTCCCGTCGTGGCGGCGCTCGCCGTCGGCGAACTGACCCTCAGACTCTGCTGTATCTGATTTATTATCGCCTGCTGCTGCAACTGATTAGCCTGCGACTGGGCCGACAATTGTTGCATCGCTTGCAACGGATCGCCGATCGCCTGGAGCAAACCACCACCACCACCACCCGAAGACCCACCTGTTCGACAGTCGCCAAGCGAGCCAGCGGAAAAAGAGAGAAGCGAAGAGAAACAAACAAACAACGAGACTTGATTACGTTGGCTTGGCCTTGGAAGGATGTGGGATCACGACTGACAGATTCGACGATGTTTCCATCGTTGGAATGCAACCAATATGCTATGGAGTTTGTTTTCTTTTCCTCATTTTCATTATCACCCAAAAGCTTTTCTTACGTATTTCGGCTAAGGATCTCTAATAGGAAACCTGAAAGATCGTTTGAAGAATTTCAGAGGACCAAATGTATCAAAGAAAATCGGGCTTGGAACTTTCATTGAGTTCCAACGATGTAAACTTGAAAATCGTCAGTTTGGTCATACCCGGTGTCAAATCGGTCTGGATTTTATTCTACGAGGGGCTCTGATGAGTGGCCAACCTGACACTTTTTAAAGGGAGACAATCATTATTTAACAATAACAAAAATAAAGAACCCCGAATAAAGTCCATTTATGAGGGAGTAAGAATGAAAAATTGAAACCCTTAAAAAATGGAGGGTAAACAATTTAAAAATACTATGATGTTTTTATTAAGAGCATCATCCACACACTCATATATAAGAAAAAGTAATTATTGAATAATAATAAATAACAATAAACAAATCCAAACAAGCTTCTTACATGGAGAAGCAAGAATGACAAATGGAAACTTTAGAAAAACGAATTTTAAAAAGTAAAGACTTTTTTTCAACAACTCCAACGTGGTATCCCCCCTCGATTCTGTTATATCGCGAAAAAAATTGAGGGAGGAGATACTTTTAGACGAGCACGACATTTTCTGATGTTTCTCTCAAAGGAACGTTTTCTTTACGATTTTTGAGACTTAAGATATGCTTTATTGCTACTTTTCACTTTTACTTGGTACTTTTTTTTTATCAATTAATCTTCAACAAATGGCGGAGGTATCGCGCGGTCTTCTAAACTGCATTAGCAGAACTGGCGTGAGGTGTAGCTGAAAAACTAATCGACCGATTCTGATGAACTTCGGTATAAATCTTTTTAACCTTATTGTCTAAATCATAATCCTATATATATTTTTTCAGAAATTCAATCTTTTTGTTTCAAAGCGTACCAATTCATCGGTTTTCAATATTTTGCACTTTTTCTTGGTTCGTATTCTGCGTATGAGTGTTAATGAAAGAAAAATCTTCGTTTCATTTGTTCAGATTAATCTCCTCGACGCTACGTGTCACGCCGCCTGTCAACATCCGCCGTACCCCGTTTAGAAGACCGTGCCATACCGCCGCCGTTTTTAAAGATGAATAAAAAAATACCACGTAACAGCCAAAAGTAGTAATAAAACATATCCCAAGTCTCAAAAATAGTTAAGAAATTTTTCCGTTAAAAAAAATGAAAAACAGCCTTTTTTCCTCGCTTATAGGTATGTCCCCCCTTAAGGTGGTACACACACGGTAGCTGGGCGGAGCTCGGCTATGAAAATGTTCGAATGACCCTGTTTTATTGTCGAGACAATCGTAATACGATTTTGTAAAATCGTATATACATTTTTTTGTAAAAACTTGTAATTCGTAATTGAAAAAATAAATAAAAAAGAGTAAAAAATCATCAGAAGAATTAACGAAGTTATTGCGAATGAAGAAACTATGATACTCTGCCAGAGGGATAAAAATCCAGCTCGTTTGACCCCTGGTGACCGTACGAAAAATTAAAGAGGAGATCCCTTCGTAATGTAAAGTGCTTATGGCCGAGAATGACTTCAAGGCCCCAAAATTGCAGATTAATCAGTACATCATTGTCATAACATTTTTCAGTCTAAACTTTAAACCCGTTTTCCTGAAAACTACTTTTTCGTGAACCTCGTACTTGAGATAAATCGTGAACTGTCTGATTGATCGTTTTGCAATTTTGCACACTTTCAGATGACATAATTACCGTCCATGTGACCCCAAAGTTCCCTAATTTTTTTCTCTAAAAGGCTACTTTTCCCCTAACAAATGCTATAGTAAAAATTTCAGGAAAAATAGTACATTTTTTCAAACACGTACCATTTACCGAATTTTCACTTTTCTTTAGATTTTTTTGGTTAACATAGAGCGTGTATGTCTTTGAAATTTAAAAGCAAGTGTTATACAGCGGCGATTTTTTAATAGAATTAATTTTTTCAAATTAAAGGTTTCACTAACATGTACACAAAATTTCAACTATACAGAATAAACAGTTTCGACATAAAAAATCTTGAAAATTCGCTCATGTCCGGCTGCCTCAAGGAATCTCCCCCTTAAGAAAAGTTGCCGCGCTACATCCGTGTGACATTTTGTCCCCTTTTTATTCCATAGTAAAGCTTGAACGTGGAAAAAAAAGGTATCGAGTAAAACGGCGAATAGCTCAACGCCAATAAAATTCCGCACCGTTCGAACGTACCGAAATTGTTTCATCAAATGTCCAACAAAAAAAATATTTCCCAACGAACTCGAGCTACATAAATGACTCGGCCATTTTGACAGGAGCCTCGTGAAAAGTCGGCAGACCAAATTGGCGATAAAATCATTTTGTAAACTGGAAGAAAAAAAAATATTGCAACGGAATTGAAAGAAATTGCGTTTCGTTGGGTTTAAACGGTACAGAGTCCGACAGCGTTGGTCGCTTCGTACTCGTTGAGTTGCATAATTACCCGGAGTAACGCCCGACGTGCCGAATGCATTGGTCCCCACAGTCGAGTAAGTTGATCCGGTCGTTGAGTAACTGCTCTGTACGCTCGAGTAAGGAAGCACTGATTGGGGTGCGCTCGTGAGTATACCGAGTGTCGAGTGATAAGGTGCCGACGAATACGGTGGCAGGGACGACAGTGTGGTCTGGGTTATATTCGTAGGTGGTACGGAATAACTGTGATGTGCACTTGCCAATTGCTGCTGATGGCTCGTACCGTAGCTACTCGCGACCCCCGAACTGTACGTACCGTTTGGATGAGAGCTCAACGACAAACTCGGATAATTCGTGGCCTGCGGAAAAAGACAACGTGTAAATTCGGGTCGAGAGTTTTCCGAGTTTTTTTCGGCCGAGACCACTTTAGCCTGAAATGGCAGAATTACGATATGTGTGGGCCCTCAATTCTGACCACGCAGTCTTCATATTTGACTCAAAATGAGACCTTCCAAGAGTGGTAAAAATCGAAGTTCGGCCCTTAAGGGGGTTTTGAAGTTTATACGAGACTTACCAAATTTATTTTAGATATAACACTATACCATGTTTTCCTCGCTGTTCGGTGCGTGTAGACAGTCAAGTAGTACTTTTAACTCCCAACTGTGTATGCCACACACATGTTAGCATTAAAAAGAACATCTTAACAAACCCAAAGTTTCAAACCCCTGTTCCACCCCCTTCGGGGTCGAACTTCGATTTTTACCACTCTTGAAAAAAGTCTGATTTCGGGTGAAATATAAAAAGGCTGCGCGATTAGAATTAGGGGCCACAGATATCGTAATATCCCCCCTGAAATCATTGGACCTCAATAATGAAACCGCGGAAGTTGATGCTGGGAAATTTGTATCGTTAATACTTTTTAATAATTCCTCATTTTTATACCTGTAATCATTTTTAAGAATGAATTCTCAACATTCTTGAATCTTCAACTTTAAAATTCTCGATTGTGATCATTTTTATCACTTTTTCAAGTAATATCCGGACTTGGGGAATCTTTTTTTACTACTTTTGGCTATTACATGGTATTTAAAAAAGATTAATCTTCAAAAATTACGGATATATGTGCACGGTCTTCTAATATGCACTTTCAAAACTGACGTGGCGTATAGCTCAAAACTTAATCCACTGATACCGATAAAAAAATTTGTATCAATCTTTGTAACCTTATTGTCTAGAACGGGAGGTCCCAAAGTATTTTCTACAATGCCCCTGCTGCTTAAAATGTAAATGGCCCGCCCCCGTCCGATCCCTTTGCCGCAATTTTATAACTCTTACAAATTATCCTGTGTCCGTCTTTTAACTTCAAGCAACCTCTTTCACTGGCCGCTCGCTTCGCCTGCGCCCCTTTACATGTCATCAACCCCCCCCCCCCCCCCCGAGCATCGCCAATTTAAAAAATCAATGGTCTAGAACACGATCCTAATTTTTTTTTTATTAAAAGAAAACCAATTTTTCTTCCTGCAAAATATTGCCATAATTTCGGAAAATTTAATCTTTTTGTATCAAAGTGTACTATTTTATCAATTTTCAACCTTCCCTACTTTTTCTTGGTCCACATTCTGCGTCTGAGTGTTAACGAAAGAAAAATCATCGTTGTTGTTGTGGTATTTTTTAAAGATTAATTCTGCCGACGCTACGCGTCACGCCATTTATAAAGATGAATAAGAAAAAAATGCCATGTCACAGCCAACAGTAGTACCGAAACATACCCCAAGTCAAAAAAATGGTGAAGAAATCTCTCGTTTTAAAGAAGAATCATAAAAATCAGCCATTTTATCGTCCCCCCTCGATTCGAATGAAATAAGAGGCCTTGGACGACGATCCTCGATGAACCCTAAACACGTCAGGCCAGTCACCTGTTGCTGGGTCCCGTTGAGCTGATACGTTTGGCCGGTCGTCTGTCCGGTTTGAGTGTAATGTGGCATCACGCTCTGCTGGCTGACCGAGCCTGTGAGATACGAACTCGAGGCTGGATGTTGTTGCTGCTGCTGCTGCTGTTGTTGTTGTGACTGTGGCTGCTGATAGGTTTGCGTGTGGGGATAACTCTCCTGATACTGATTGCTCGTAAAGTGTGCGTGGGCTTGTTGTTGCTTTTGCTGTTGTTGCTGCTGCTGCTGCTGCTGCTGCTGCTGCTGTTGCGACGGGAGAGCACCTTGAGAATGTGAACTTGGCAGATCGACGTGCGGCGGCTGATGTTGCTGATGATACTGTTGCAACTTTTGTTGGAAAGCTGGTTGCGACTGGCTGGTGGAGAGTGACGGTGCTGGCGGTATGGGCTCGTTGTAATGGTAGGGTGGCCCGTTTGGTGTCAATGGCGGACAGCCCGGCATTATCGGGGTCAGCGGCATCGGCGAGCCCGCGTACTGTTCGCAAAAGTAAACAAACATTTTCAGTACCAAACAAACGACTATGGAAGCGTTACTTTACGCGTGTTTAGCCAATTGGCAGCTTCTTGGAGGGCTTGAAGATTGCATCGTTGGAATGCAACGACTTTGTTTGCTTTATTTTCAAGAGGTTGAAGATTGCATTGTTGGAATCCAATGAAATTGTAAAGAATTATTCAAAATATTGAATCATTCGAGAGTTTCTTCAAGAGTATTCTTCAAATACTCTTGAAGAAACCGCGGTAAGAAATTTATAGCAAGGAAGCAATAGTTTGTCCTATTCTCGGAAGCAATAGTTTCGCCTATTCAAAATGGCCGACTCGACAGCAGCGTTGCCACGTGCCGTAGGGCGCTTTATCGTTTTACGCGAAACAGCTGAAATTTCCTGTTTTATTTCGCGAATATCTCGAAAATGGGATAGAGAAAACGCTGTTGTACTCTTCGCTGAAATTATTCATAAAAATGTCAAGAATTTTTTCCGCCTATTTCCATGAAATTCTTACTATTTTTATTACGTTGCGACAGTCTTAGTATTAGAGTTTTCATGAAGCTTTTGCTATGTCGCCCGCGTACAATCGTCCAACTTCAATAATTAATTGCTCAACAATTACGCGGACGAAGTACATGAAAATTTCACACCGAGTCGTAACGGTCGTTGTTGGCAAATATCCTCGATAAATTTCAGCAAATATGTACTATTTCTACTTGTTTCCAATGACTATGTGAAAAAGAGCTTTCGTTGGGTTCCAATGATGCAAAGGTGAAAACCGTAGCTTCGCTACATTGTCTCGAGCGGCACTCACGTGAGAGGCCTGACCGGGTAAGCCAAGATTCAAGTGGGAATGCGTCGAATGTTGGTGTTGGCCGAGGCTGGTGAGATTCTCAGCGCTCGAGCGGAGCATTCCCTGGGCACCTGAAGGCTGCTGGGTCGTCACGCCTGACAGCCTCGAGAGCTCGTGCTCGTGAAGCATGCTCCTCGCGCTGCTGTCCTGCTCGATCTTGGCGATAATTCTATCGATCTCCGAGCCCGAGGGTGGCCACGTCGTACCACCGGCGAGCGTGCCAACGTGTTGCTGTTGGCCGGCGCTCGTACCTACGGGCCCCCCGCCGCCACCTCGACTTCGCGTTCGCTTCAGACTCGTCAGCTCCAGCGACAGCTCCTCGTGTCTGACCATCTGTAATTCCGTCTTCTTCTCCAATTCTCGTATCTTCGATTGCAACGCCTCGACCGATTCCGGGCCCTGATAACGACCCGCCATCTTTTCCCGCAGTTGATTCTGCGCCTCGGCGTGCTGCCTCTCGTGGTCCGCTCGGCGAGCCTCCGTCTCCCGCATTTGCTGCAAATTGTCATCATCTTTCTTAGAATTGTACGAATATTGACAGTATTGCGATACCTGTGGCCCCTAATACTTACCACGCAGTCTTCATATTTTACCCAAAAGAGGAATTTTTTCAAGACTTGCAAGAATCAAAATTCGACCCTTAAGGGGGGAAACGAGGCTTTTAAAGTTTATACGAGACAATATGTGTGTTTGGTTAGATTTGCTTGAAACTTGGTATAAATAGACTCCAATAAAAATAAATAAACATGTATTTGTTTGGGTGTATTTATGCCAACCGAAACAAACACAGTTCAGGGGTTAAAAGTACTACTTGACTGTCTATACGCACCGAACAGCGATGAAAACATATCGTGTTATATATAAAATAAGTTTGGCAAGTTTCATGTAAGTTTGCTCGAACAATATGCTTTTTTATACAAACGTTAACCCTCCCGTTTAACCCCTTTAAAGGTTAGATTTTCGAAATTGCTGAATTACACGTGTCTAATTATTCGTATTTTAGTGTATTTATACCAAGTTTCAAGTAAATCTGACAAAAAAATATGTTGTCTCATACCATCTTTAAAACCCCTGTTCCGCCCCCTTAAGGGTCGAATTTCCATTTTAACCAATGTTGAAAAAGTCTTCTTTTGCGTCAAATATAAAGGCTTTTGCGTCAAATATAAAGAATTAGGGGCCACAGATATTATAATAACGCCCGAATATTATTGTTGTTGTTGTTATTATTGTTACTATTGTTGGGATTGTAATTGACGATATTAATTTTCGAGGTTTTATATTGAAAAATAACGAAACTCCCTTACAAACGTGCATCCCGCATTTAACCCTCTTAGGGGATGAATTTCGAAAAATCCTCAAATATGTAATTCGTTATTTTCAACCTTAAGCTTGTATACCAAGTCTCATACTTCTAACTTCAAAACCGACGGACGTCCATACAAACTTCCTCTCTATATTTCACCCCCTTAGGGGATGAATTTCGAAAAAAGCTATAGAAAATTATTTTGGTTACTCGCACCTTCTTTCTAATACCAAGTTTTATATTTCCAACTCCAAAACTGACAGATTTCCATACAAACTTTCATCCCTTATTTAATCCACTTAGGGGATGAATTTCGAAAAATCCTGAAACACGTCTTTCTTTATTTTTAACCGAAACGATAAATACCAATTTTCAAGATTATAACTTGCAAAACAACGAAACTCCGATACAAACTTATATCTCCTATTTAATCCTCGCAGGGGATGAATTTCGAAAAATCCTGTAATATGTATTTCTTTATTTTTAATCTTAAGGCTAAATACCGATTTTCATGCATCTAACTTAAAAAAGAACTTAAAAAATGACGGATTTTCATACAAGCTTTCATCCTCTGCTCAGGGTACGGATTTCATAAAATCCCATGAAAAAATTATCTGCTCTTGGTTCTTTGCATGCCATTTTCACAAATGGTACGAATCGACGATAACTAAGCAACTTTTTTAAATAATCGGCACGATATCGGTAGTACATTTTTTACACGCACACGCACACGCACACGCACAAGCACGCACGCACGCACGCACACACACACACACACACACACACACACACACACACACACACACACACACACACACACACACACACCCACAGACACAATCTTGAAAAAAAATGAGGCAAGCAAATCGTTCGCCGACAAAAAAAATGATTGTTCCAGTCATCCCGGTCTATCGACCTTACAAAATATTGAAAACTGTGAAATATTTTTCTTTCGTATGACTCAATACTGCCAATTTTTGTGTTATTGCAATACTATTAAAAGATAATTGCACTGTGATGAAAATTCCCAAAGCTTTTAGTCCACTGACCGAGACAACAAGTCGTTTATGCGGAGTAAAAGGAATTTTTTAAATGACGATACATAGGATATTTTCGTTAGGCTCGATATTGCGAAGGAAATAAAAAGCTCACCTCCAGTATTGACTCGAGAACGGGGTCCTGCATGATTGCGGTTCTCGAGGAGGTGGTGCCTCCGACAGCAGATCCGGAACCCAGCAGCTGAGGGGCCTGAGGTGCCGTGGCTGCGCCACCTCCAACGCCGCAGCACTGGAAAGATTTTAAAAAAAACGAACATAGATTTAACGAATGAAAACAATATATGTATATCGGGAGCGGAAAGAAAATACTCGATAAGCTTATCGAGTCTTTTTTCAGACTTGAAAGTTAGAACGTTGAAGAAAATTAATTGTTCTTAATTACTCTATTTTGTTTGTCGATTTAGGCTGCGAAAGTCGCTCACTACGGTTTTATGTATACTTATTTTAAAAAAAAATTACAACCTGAATTTTCAAAATAAATGCTTCGGGTATTGATAAAAATATAAAAATAAAAAAATATTGCATTCCGACGATGCAAACTTTCAAGACTCACTAGAAAAATTCTTATCCACCGTATTTTGAAAAAGCTTTCGAGCTAAGCTATACGAATCTACAACAAAAAATAAAGCTTCTAATTAAAAATTCCGAAGTTGACCTTCACATGACCTTGGCGTTTATATCAAAGGAGAAATGACATTCCCATATGTTTATCCTTTTCAAACGAAACGACTTTTGTACGCAATTTTTTTCATTAAAATCCGCACTTTTTGAGATATGAGCTTGTCACTCTTTATGCGAGACACCATGTATATGTACACAATTCTCCCTTTTTCTCTCAGGCTCAAACAATTTTTTTTCTTCTTTTTTTTTTCGTCGTCGCATTCACCCTTATCGATTTCCTAAGAACTTTGCGTCTATACGCTCTACGAGACTTTCTTGTAATTAATTGGGCAAGGTTTACTATGTAGCGTACTAACAATAAGTAGACAGACACTGCCGGTAGGTTGCGAGCGTGTATGATTTCTACGTACGTGTATATATATATGTGTGTGTGCGTGTGCGTGCGCGTGCGCGTGTGTGTGTGTGTGTGTGTGTGTGTGTGTGTGTGAGTGTGAGTGTGTGTACATACGTATACGGGCCACTCTAATTACGTATGAACCTCATGCTCCGGAATTTGGTCCACCGTTGTTTCTTTTTATCGCTCGATCGTCCGTCGAGATCGAACGTGACATTCGGGGTTTGTAGTACGCGATTGCATCGACGAGAAATGAATTTTAACTCGACGACTATTCGTCGCGGGCAAAGAAATGCGAAAAACACTGCGCGTGAATTTGGGGACGAAAAAAGGAAGAAAAATCGGCACAATTTGGTTTTAAAAAAAAGTAAAGTTAGGTGTAAATTGTGAGGAATTATTATTTATATGGCTGAATATTTGAAGAAGAACAAATGGGGAATTGGAAGTAGTTTTGTTTTCTTCATTTGTCGTGCATTTGTTTCGGCTCTAAGGATTGTTATTCTTCCCCGAATTATGAAGAAAAAAAGCATTTCGACTTTTCGTTATCTGACTCCTAGAAAACGTTGTTAACTCTCTGTTATTTTACCCGAAAAAAAAAATCATTTTTCACTCTTTATGACGTCACCCCAAAATATGATTTTCTACTCGTCATGGTTTCGTTGAAAAACATCGTTTTAACTCTTTATTATCTCACCGGAAAACAATGTTTTTTATTCTTAATTATTTCAAGCCAAAAAATTATTTTGGACTCTTTATTATTTTATCGTGGAAAATTCGTTTTTAGTCTTCATTATTTCACTCCGAAATATCCTTTCCAACCCTATACTTTTTAAGCTCGCAAAAATCTTTTCAGCTCTAGTATTTCATCTCAACAAATTATTTTTATCTCTTTATACTTCACCCCCAACAACTCTTTTTAACTCTTTAGTATTTCGCCCCAAAGAAATTATGTTTAACTGTCGATTATTTCACCCCAAAAAAGCCTCGTCAACCCTTTATTATTGAACTTCAAAAAATCCTTTTCAATTATTCATTAATGAATCACAGTATTTTGAAATTGTGCAGTAAAATAATGCGAACATAAAAAACCAATCGTCGAAATAAAAAACAGTTATAAAATTGAACGAAAATTAAAAAACGAGAGGTTTCGAGAGCCCGGGGTTCGAACGTGAACCGATTTGACGTCGAATGCCCCGTACATATTGGCACTGCTGATCAGAGTGCACATTGGTATCCGGAGGGGAGTTTGGCTCCTCGTACCGATCTCCCACGGGGACAAAATCGGACAGGGGTGAGAAAAGGAGAGAAGGGGGTAGAGGCAGCTTTGAGGCGTTTGGCTTCAATTATTCAAGATATTTCCATCATTTAACAAACAAATTTGTCAACATTAACCAAATTATTGGATACCTCGTTATATGAATATTCGGCATATCTTGAAAAATTGAAGTCAAACGGAAAAAAGTTTTAGACAAAAGTTATCCATTCGATTACGCAACAAACTATTCCGAAATAAACAATATTAGTTCCCATTCAAAAAACAAAGCTGTCATTGAAATGACCTTGAAAAAATGCAACTAGTAAAAAATAACCAACACACTTATTTTTGTTCCTCAAAACTATGAAACGTTTGTTTAAAACATTTTTTTGTAAAATGCATCTTTCTAGGGATATTACGTTCTGCTGACTCAAATGGCACACCCTGTATACGGGGTGTCCCAAAACTGAATGCGTTCTCTGAAATGGGGGGGTTGGGGGTGAAATTCTGAGTCGATTGATATAAGCATGTGTGGCTCTCAGATGAACCCCTAAATTATTATCAATCTTTAAAGGCGGGCGTACCTGATTGGCCCGCCTTTAAAGATTAATAATAATTCAAGGGTTGATCTGAGACCCACACATGCTTATATCAATCGACTCAGAATTTCACCGTCAACCTCCCATTTCAGGAAACGCATACAGTTCTGGGACACCCTGTAGAATTACCCGAAGATGGTGACCTAATATGTTACCCTAATAAAAACGAAAAGGAACCTCATCCGATTTTACTGGTTCGCTTTCGTTTGGGTGGAAAAAGTTGCGTTGCAATCTCGTCAGCTCTGCGCGCACACGCGTGTATACAGGGTGTTAGGGAGGTCGATGTGAAGCCTCAAGGGGGTGATAGATCACCTCGATAGGAACATATCTAACCTACGTTACCTAAAGGCCTGCATAGACTACGACACTTATTGCGACACAAATGTCTGACACTAATGTCCGTTCTGTTCACACATAAGACGGTTTCGGTGTCCCAGAAAGTGTCTGTACTGTGATGTCGCTACACAAGTGTCTCAGGTGTTCACACACAAAACTACTGACACAGCTGCAGTACCCGCTCGGACGCCATGGAGAAACGCCGTGCGCCGGCAGCCGTAATTTCGTGCGCTGTTATTAAGGGGCTATACCAGTGCGACACTTTAAAAAGATCGATTTTTTTTGCCTTTTTCGACAGTTTATTCTTTCAAGAATATCATTATCATTTAAATTATATATGTCAATATCATTTTATCTTGCAAAAATCGATAGTTAAATCTCTAAACGCATTTTTCTCGAAATGAGATTTTTCAAATATGCTGACAGTGTAACTCAAATAGATCCGATTGACTTGAAATTTGAACTGAGTACTCTTGAATATATTTACTCTACAATAACGTAGGATATTTTTGATTGGATAAAAATTGACGATTTGCCATTGAAAAAAACGACCATTTTGTAGGCAAGAAAAGAGACTTTTTTCATAACTACGCTATTTTGTTAGATTTTGAGATTTTTCAAAAATCCTACGTCATTGTACAGGAAATACCTTCTAGTTTAACGACATTTTTTTCCTTTTTCGGTTTCAGCTACTCAATCAGCCGGAATCATGTCAGCAGTGGAGGAACATTTTTTTTGCGCCTGCGAAGGCAGCGCATTAGTCGCTTGGATCTCAATATTTACCTATGAAAAAATTATTTAATATAGGTCAAATATATTTTTAATTTTCCAAAAGATTTAATTGAGTACTTTTCGTCCAAAAAGTCCTGAAAATCACCCAAATTTTCAGCGTTCACACTGGTATAGCCCCTTAAGATGTGTTCTTTAATTATGCATTTTTCTGCCAACTTTAGCCGATATTGTGCCAAACTGTTCCGCCAAGCATTGAAGTGCTGCCTGTTTTTTTACTCTATTTTTTGTAATCAGCACAACATATTTGCCAAAGTTCAGGCAGTCCTTCCACAAAAAATATCAAATTTTTAATGCTCTCCTTGCTCCACGTAATGGCCATTTTGATTTAACGCGGGTCGCGAGTGTCTGGAAAATTTCGCGCCGGTTCGAAAACTTGGACACTGCCGCAGACACTCCGACACAACCTGTTCACACGGCGCTCGACGCGACACCTAGCGAGGTGTCGCAATAAATGTCCCGAGATCAGACAGTGGTGTTCACACACAGACATTCGATGTATACATTGAGTGTATACACCAAAGTGTCGTAGTGTAAACCTACCTTAAGGGTTTCGAGTTATCATGGTAAATATGGTTTTTGGAAAATTTCCCAAAATTAGGTACTAACTCGTTCATAATTTTCAAACAGACAATAATTGGTAACTAAGAACTTATTTGCGTTTTAGCTTAATGTGCATTCTATCGATAAATACCAATACAATCATCTGTATCCACATAACTAACTAAATGTGACGCGTTGTATAATTAAAAACTTGTCAAAATCAAAAATACTTCTTATGTTAATGTTATTTCTAAAAAATAGCACTAACATAAGAGGTTAACGAGTTAGTGCCTGATTTTGGGAAATTTTCCAAAAATCATACTTATAACCTTGGTTAGATATATGTGCCTAACGAGCTGACCTATCACCCCCTTAAGGCTTTGCATCGACCTTCCTAACAGCCTGTATAGATATAGGTACACGTACACGATAGAAGAGAGATGTAAGGTTTGTGACGCACGCGAGAAATCCTTGCGTTTTTTTATCAATTTTTTTGTCCACCTCCCGTTTAACGGCTACTGCGGAAACTTGCTCATATCAGCTCTTCCGTGGCCGATATAAAGAGGCGCGCGCGCATTCAATATACACTTGGATTAGAAGCTAAGCGTACAACATAAATCTACGAGGGACCATCGCCACTTCTAAGCCTACTCTCTACGACAGCACGCAGAAACGAGCACTGGGTTGTGAGACGAGGAAATAAAAAAATTGCCCTTTTTTCCAGACGCACCTTCGCCTGTTTTCGTTTTATTTCTCGTTAGTGAAAAATAAAATATTAACGCATTTTTTTGCGTGAAGATGAGCGAAAACTTAAAGAAAAAAAAGAATGCATGTTTGTATATAAATTGAAGGGGACCAAAACGAAATAAATAAATTATTTTATAAAATAAATTTCGAAAGCAAGTCAAATAATTTTCTTCGAAATTTGTGAATTCATTAATTTTTTTTATAAATTAAGAAAGTCGTTTACCAATTAGGCAATAATTTCTTTTTAATTTCAGTGAAATAAAACAAACAATATCGAAAAAGAAATTCACATCTTCTGTAAAATTAAATTGTATTTCGTTTCGAGGAAAAAAAAATACGCGTACAAAAATGTATACGTATCGTTTTTCTCTCAAATTAAGAAAAGGAACAATCGAATTTTTCATATTCGCTCAGACGATAATAGAAAGAATTTAATTTTCTCCGTGAACTGAAAAAAAGGAATAAAAGGGAATGCATATTTTTTGGGAAATTTAATTATAGTTACCTTTAGTAAAAAAAAATGTCGAATATTTTTTTCGTTATAAAATTAAAAAAAAAACAAGGAGAGGTACCCTAATGTTTTCCTTAATTCAGCAAGCAATTGAAGGAACTCCAAATTTTTTTCATTACATTTGTAAAAGAATGCATATTTTGTGTGCAATTTTGTTAAATTTCATTCTACCGATCATTCTATCGATCGAGGGTGCGGGACAAACTACACGAGATGTTTTTTGAAATGTACGAGCACGACTTTTCACAAATTCTCGTGACAAGGACATGACCAACGGGAACGAGCACTAAAGACATTTTTTTTTCTCTTTTCGGGATCGAAACTAGATGTGCATTAACAAATTTTCTTCTTTTTGTTCACATCCATATCGCACTACCATCCCAACGCAAATGGACAAAAAAGCGCAGACTAAGTATTTGAGCTACGCGTACATTCATATATACTGGTATTCCATACGTATCATAAATATTCGCGTTGACGAATCGAGACAAGTACATTTATCCATCGAACTTTACATTGATATATATACACGCACGATGGGTGGCGCGAAAATCAACGTCCAAAAAAAAATCTAGTTGCCTCGTATCAATGCCTATCCGAATCTAACCCATGGATGTTCTACGATCTTTTTATCTTTCGAGAGAAAATGACGTGGAATTTTACATCGTTGGAATACCACGATTTTTCTTTCTCATTTTTCATTTCTCTATTTTTATCATTATCGAAAACCTTTTTATGCAAATTAACATAAGCCAAAAAAATTAAGCAATTAAAAAGAATTAATTTTCGTTGCATTCCAACGATGCAAACTTAACGTCATGAAGAAAAAAGCATTTTCATATTGATTCGGGTTTTTCTGTAGCATAGGTATTTATTTATTTTCTCTTTTGGGTATGTACTATCGTCTAAGATTTTTTTTAAAGAAATTAGGAGTCATTTAGACTAGCATTCGTATTTTTTTACATCTGAACTTTAGTGACCGATTATCTCGAATGTTTTTTAAACTTTTTATCAAAATATAAGGCATGAACAACGTCAGTGTTCGGTTGGTCATTTATTTATTGCTCAATAGTGCACTCCATAACAATGACACGTAAAAAAAAACGCGAGGAAAGTACATACGCAAAATATTTTTTTTTATGCATTTTTCTCGCACAAAAATTCCATTTTTCTTCGAAACGAAGTTCCATTTTTTAAAAAGAGAGTTGACTATGAACAAATTCTGTCGCTTCCGCTTTAAAAAAAGAATGTGCGGACTGGAAACAAAACACTTTGACAAAAATTTGAAACATCAGTGACTTTTGTCGAAAATGAATATTGCGGTGCATTTTCGAGTATTTTTTGTTTGGGTTTGTTTGGAGACATCGAAGTGTTCCGTTTGTTTGAAGACATCGAAATAATTAATAAAGTGCGATTTTTGGGTCGTCACAGTAGCCTGACCTCTTTAAAAACAAGTTTAAAAAGTCCGAAAATAATGGTCAAATGAAAAAAAGTTTCAAACAAAAGCAGCCTGTTTTTCTATACGTAGAACAAGATTGTTAAAATCACAGATTTCCATTATGAAAAAAGTTGATTTAGAAAGCACGTTGAAAACGGTCGACAAAATAAAAACGTGACTTCGCCATTTGACTCCTCCATCTATTGACTTTGGCTGTTCTCGTGTTACTTCGACGCCTCGAGATAAACGGGACACCATGAAATAAATACATGACGTTGAAGTTTGCATCGTCCGAACGCAACGATATTTTTTTTTTATAATGCCGAAGTTTGCATCGTTGCAATGCAACGAAAATTCTTCTTCGTTTCTATTATTATTCTGAATATCTGTTGTTGCATCTTTTGGTTACACATTTTTTATAAAAATTCTCAAAAATGTTTGGACGATTCTCGTAACTTGAATGTTCAAAAAAAAATGTGTGTATACGAAAAAATATATTTTCGCTGCATTCCAACTATACAAACTTCACTACCACAATTTTTTGTCACTATCGACAGCCTTTATTTGCAAAATAAGCTCGTAAATATATGATAAAAAAATTTGGTTCAGAGTAAATAAAAATTGAGTAATGTAAAAAAAAAAAAAAAGATTTTCATTGACTTCCAACTATGCGAATTTCAACATCCCATAAGTATCGCAAGGCTAAAAGTACTTGTCCACATTCGCCACCGCGACTTTCAACACGTCCACACATCGATAGCCGTAAAGGAGAGGAGAATTTGTTGTTTGTTTCGTCGAGGCTCCGTGATATTCTGTTTTTGATTCTGACCTTGTATACCCTGTAGGTATATGAAGTGCCGAACGACATATCGTCCACCAAGAAGACGACCGTCTCTCTCGGCTCTGTACGTCGAACACGACCGTGGCGGTAATGGCAACGAATGCCTCGCTAATATCTGCGTGGTCGTGCTGCAAAGAGATAAGAGGACGAGCACCGATGTACGGTATCCACGCGTTGACAATATGCCTCGTCTCTAACAATACACGCGGCGTGGACATTGACACATCCAACCGTGTAATTTCGAGTTTGGAATCGATCCGGGCCTCTCATGAAGGTTTTTTTTTTTGGAAACGTCCTACTAGGTCGTGAAGGATTCGAGAAATGTGTTCGGACTTCCTTACCGCCATGTGGCTGACAAGGAACATCACTCGAGTGTCCACCTTCCATTTTGTTGAAAATCATATACGTGACGACGCAACCGAAGGTTCTGTTTTACATTTTATTTTCCATATTTTCATTATAATAGAAGATCTTTTTTTTCATAGATCTACATTTTAGATCGCTAAATAAATATATTTAAAAATAATTGGAGGATTTTTGTAGACAAAATCAGTTTAAGGGGTTACCGCCACTTGCGATTTTGAAAAAATCGATTTTTTTATTGCATTTTTTTGAAGTATAAGTATCTGAGAATACGTCCTGAAAATTTCAAGTCGATCCGAACAAAATTGACTGAGATATGAGCGTTGAAAGAGAAGAATCCGTTGTGTAAACGACCGGAAATTGAAACTTTAAACGCGTTTTTCTCAAAATGGCATTTCTGAAGTCGGTGACCAAGATTACTCGAACACTAATGAACCGATCTTCTTGAAATTTTTCAGGCTTATTTAATACATAAAAATGTAGTCTTTAATCGTTCGATTTTTTTTCGTTAAAATCGAACCATTAACTTTGACTGTCCGCCATTTTGTGAAAAATGAATATTTTTTAAAATCCTTCGATTAAAGACTAGTTTATACTTATATTTGACTAAATCCATCCGCATTTTTTTTCTTCAGATAATCCACTTCGCCGCAATGTTGACCACCGCAAACCGTGTATATAAAAACATTATTTCATTGACGGCCATTTGCCACTAAACAATGTAATATTTTTCAATAAAAAAATTACTGAAAGTTCTTCAAGATGTGTTCTTTAAGATGGTATATTGATCGATTAAAAAAGTTTTGTAGTTTTCTTTAAAAAAAATCATGAAAATGTCCTTTTTTTGCGCTACAAGTGGGGGTAACGCGTTAAAAAAAAATTAAAGCAGTTGAGACATTAATTTTCATTGCATTCCAAGGATGCAAATTCAGCATGCCATTTGACTTTTATCACATTTACGACCTATTTTCGCTGCCCAGTCCCTTTAAGGGGAGCGATATGGAGACGAGAAAAAACATTTGCTTTTACGAATCTTTAAAAATGATTTTTTTGTTTGTTCAAAAAGATTTGCTCTATTTAGATGATTGTTCAGATACAAAAACTAAGTATAAAGCAGCTTAGAAAAACTTAATCCGATGAAGTAATGAGGTTTTGGTTTGTTATATTAATTTATAAGTCTCGCCAAAAAGATTATTTGTAGATTAATGTCTACTTGGATCTAATTATGATAATAAGTTTGTGTTACTTTGAAAAGCTTATTGTTTTAGACTATAGAAAAAAATAAACAATATAAACCATAGCAACAGTTTCTTTCAAAATGGCGGAAGTATGGTACGGTCTTCTAAACTGCATTTTCAATACTGGCGTGACGTATAGCTAAAAAACTAATCGACCGATTCTGATGAAATTTTTTTATAAATCTTTCTAACCTTATTGTCTAAAACATGAGCCTAAATATTTTTTAAACTAAAAAAAAGCATTTTTTTCGGAAAATTCAATCTGTTTGTTTCGAAGCGTACCATTTAAACGATTTTCAACATTTCTCACGTTTTCTTGGTTCGTATTCTGCGTATGAGTGTTAACGAAAAAAAATCTACGTTGTTTTTTTTTTTTCAAAAAGGGTGAAATCTTTCCTTTAAAAACAATCCAGCTTTTTTTCCTCGCTTCAAGGTATCTCCCCCCTTCGAGTAAATTAAAAAGAAAAGTTTGTATTACGTCGTGTGGGAAAAATTCGAGTGTCCGTGATTGTCGTTGATCGACACTAAATCGAGGCGTCGCAAGAAGAAAGAAGTATCGAAAAGGAGCATAAAATTAAATAAAGGGGGAAAAATGGACGAGGCCGAGCTAGAGAGAATTGAATGAGCGCGTCTCCGCATTATTGTTGCGTATTGAGCGCGTTAGTACTTGTGAATGAGAACTTCCGGTCTCCCGATTGTTTTGTAATCAACGCCATTGGCATGCGTACTACAAGAGTGCGAGTGGTATCGAATAATTGCGAGCCCCGCGACGGTCCACAGTCGAACGTAAAGTGGAAAATCAATTAAATGTACTCGCTTTTTTTTCTAAAAAAATGTCCTGCCCGTATTGTAAAATTGATAATATAGAAATTTCCATCGTTGGAATGCAATGGAAATTCTCCTCCGTTTTATTAATTTAATAACTTTTCTTAATATCTGAAATCTTTTTTTGAAGATTTAGACTACACCTTCCTAATACAGTGGAGCCTCGTTTATACGTTTTGCTGTTCCAGTTAACAAATACACTTTCAAAATATATCAAAAACTTTTTTTTTGTATTTATGTAACCCAAACAAAGTTTGAACTTTAAACGCGTTTTTTCTCGAAACGTTTTTCGAAGGCCTGTTCGTAAAATCTTCGAAACTACCGAACCGATCCTTATGAAATTTTAACCACATATTTTTTACAACTGTAGCTATAGCGCATATCAAGCATCTTTTTCACATTTTCATATCTACTAATTTTTTTTGCAAAAAAAACGGCGAAAAACGCCTTTTTTTTCGAAAAATGTCTGCCATTTTGTTATTTTTGCTTATATAAAAAATCATATGATATGCACTATAGCTATTAACATACTGAATCTAAAACCGTTTGATTTTTTTGTTTCGGATTATCCATCTCCGAGATTCCATCAACAGCGCAGACCTACAATTTTGCAGGACATTTTTTTAACTACCATTTTTGTCTATAAATACTGACTAAAATTGGTAAATTTTTTTAAAATGTATTTCAAAAGTGTGTTTATAAGGTGTAACAACTTTTACATCAATATCTATAATATAAACCTATCAAAAAAATTAATGAAAATAGCCTTTTTTAAGCGTCTAAAGTGAGAACATAATAGAAGTACTGCTATCGAAAATTAACGTGAATTGTGCACCAATTGTCATTTGAAAATGTTAAAGAGTTTTAGATACATACTTTCTTCTCACTTATATGTCATATTTGATGTACCCCTTGAAAAGCGTATAACTGAAGTTTCACTGTATAAGGATCCTCAAAAACGTTTCAGTAATTTTCGTAGACTAAATAAGTCAAAAGAAATGGGGCATTGTGAGAAATAAAAATTTCGCATTCCAATGCAAACTTTAGCATCATTGAAATTGTAGGATCTTTCTGCAAATTCGTATTTTTCAAGTCGAAATTAAGAGGGGAGATACCTTTACGTGAGGAAAAAATTGGCCGATTTTCATGACTTTTTTTTAAAGGCGAAAATTTCTTCACCAATTTTGAAACTTTGGGTATCTTTTATTACTATCTTTGGCTGTTACATGGTACTTTTTTTAGTTAGCAATTTTTAAAAATGGTAAATATATGGCACGGTCTTCTAATCTGCATTTTCAAAACAGGCGTCACGTAAAGCTAAAAAACTAATCAACCGATTCTGACGAAATTTGGTATAAGTCTTTCTAACATTATTGTCTAAAACATACCCTCAATGTTTTTTTAAATTAAAAAAAACCTATTTTATTATTACAAAATGTAGCCATTTTTCGGAAAGTTATATATTTATAGGCAGTTGATGAAATAGGAGAGGGAGAGGGAGAGGGAGAGAGAGAGAGAGAGAGAGAGAGAGAGAGAGAGAGAGAGAGAGAGAGAGAAGGAAGCTCACGGAACGAGAGATGCAGTAGACCTGAAAAAAACCGTGCGCACCGTACGAGTACAAGCTACGATGTCCGGTCGATTCGCCCCATTACCACTGGCTCGCACTCAAGCGCGCCGCATCGAGCAATCAGTTGTAGCCGTTCGATTTTTTTACACCCCCTATTTTGATCACCCTTAAGGGAGGTAATCCCTTTAGGCGTCCGAAAATGGATCATTTTTCATGATTTTTTTAAAGGTGATAACATAATCGCATCATTTTCAAATTTCGACATTATTTTATTACAACCCAAAGAAAACAAAATGGCGGCGTTATAAGGTATTCCATTAGGCGTCTTTTGAAAAACTGCGCATGTTATAGCTCAAAAAGTTATTGATCGATCGGGCTGAAATTTCGGGAGGATTCTCACTATAACATTATTGGAAGCATCTCCCCCTTAACGTACAAATGAAATTGACTGTGGTACAATCGGGTAAAAACCGACTTATAAACGAAAGCAAGAAAAAAAATTACATTTTGTAAAGTCGGTTGCCAACTTCACATAGGTGCACTTCTCCCTCGCGCTGCTCTCAGCGGCTGACTATCCATGGTCGTTACTACTGATTCGCACTGTTTCTTCCGTTCTCTTGCTCCTCCACATTTTTCCCTATATATATATATATATATATATATATATATATATATATATATATATATATATATATATATATATATATATATATATATATATATATATATATATATATAGATATATATATATATATATATATATATATATATATATATATATATATATATACACACACATATATATATATATATATATATGTTGGTCTCTTTTAATTTTCGCGTTTTTAGAGAGAAGTAAGATTCTGATTATTTTTATTTATTTATTTCTCTCTCTTTCAATTTTTGATTTTCTTTAAGGGAGAAGGCCAGATTGTAAAATGTTTAATAAATTTGTTATTCTTATTAATTTATTATTTTCAGTCTCTTCTCTCTCTCTCTCTCTCTAGCGCGCGCGCGCACTCTCTCTCTCTCCCTCCCGCGGCCATACATATATACAAATAATATAATATATTGTGACGATCAATATGGTACATGAAATAACTATATATCTCCTTAATCTTTCTCCCGGAGTTCCGCCAGCAGGTCGGCGTGGCCAGCTGTCGTGTCTCGTTGGAACTTTTTCAATCTCCCGAGATTAAAGTTGCGCACGTGCATTATGCTGGCGGCAGCGTCGCCGTCCTCATCGTCGGCGCGCGACGTAGCGAGAATGCACGAACGAGTGAAAGAATCGAAGAGAGACAAAATGGGGAAAGAAAGGGAGAGAGTGCGAAAGAGAGAGTAAAAAGAGAAATAGCAGTGGCGGGAGAGAAGGGTAGAGAAAGAGAGTAAGAGAGAGAGAAAGAGAAAGAGAGCAGTATCGTATGCTATACGATCCCAGGGATCGTTGGTCGGACACGACTATGTACACACAGTCGACAACAACGTGGAGCCAGGAGGATCTAACCCCACTCCTCCGACTAACGGGTGGGGGCACAGAGCTCATTTGTTCAGACTAAGCTAATTGAAGGAAATTGTTCTCACCGCTCTTTGGCACACGCACAATCATCTACGCAACCTATCTACGTGTGTGTGCATGTATACGCAAGCGGCTGTTCCTTCAAATTCGTTTATACACACGACATGCGTACACATGTGAATAGACAAGAAAAAACAAAAACAAATACAAAACATAAAGAAGGAATGTGATATAGGAAGAAATATGATTGCTCCCGAGACGACAACGATTCCTAGGATCGGCGCAAACAGGAGTAAAACAATGAGAAGAATAATATCACGAGACGAGAAGAAGAATAGTGATGATATTTGCATCGTTGGAATACAACGAGTTTTTTTCGCACGTTCAAGCTGCTAGAACCACTGGAATATTTTTGAGGATCCTTGTTCAGAATTCAAAACCTGAAGCTGCGAAAACAGTTTTTTGATAATAATAAAAACGAGGGAATGTGAGAATAAGGAAGAATTTTCGTTGCATTCCAAGGGATGCGGACTTCGGCACCGTGAATAATATCGTGGGACGGAAAGGCGGATGAGTGATGATATTGAAGTTTGCATCGTTGAAATGCAACGAATTTTATTTTTCATTGCAATTTTTTTTTCGTCAGCTCAAAGCTAAGATGAACTTTCCTAAAGATCCTCATTGGAGACCCGCAACCCAAATCTGTCGGAAAATACTTTGGACAAGAATAAATATGGAGAAAAATGTAATACCAAATAACTTCCGATGCATCGCAAGGAACTTCAACAATGTGAAAAGTGAGACGAAGAAAATAATAGCATTGTAGATAGCTATTATCTCGAATTAAAAATTGGCAATGATAATAGATGGACAGAGCCCCACTTAAACGCCATAGGTGACATTGGTGCGTTAAGGGAGAAGATACCTTCAGGCGAGGAATTTTTTTTCCGATTTTCATGATTTTTTTTTAATGAAAGATTTCTTCACCATTTTTAAGACTTACAAGGAATATCACTTAAATGTCCGCCTTCGATTTCGTTGAAACTCATATATGCGATAAAGCATCGAAAACTAGACACGTATTTTGTTTAGCTGTGAAATTTTTTTTAAGGAAAAATAAAGAAAGGAAAAACGTTCCATCCTAAGGATACAAACTTCAACATCGTCCGTGGAGAACGAAAGCACAACAAAGAGAGAGAGAGAGAGAGAGAGTCGACTCCAAGCAGCTGGCCAGTGCAAAAAGCGGGCGTCGCATCTCAAGACACAGTCCGTGTATCTAAAACTGTCTCGAGAGAAAGACGCGCGCGAGACAGCTCGTCCGTCGTCCGTCCGAAGAACGAGGCACGAGCGGTAGAGAGCGCGAGAGCGATAGCCAAAGAAGAAAAAAACGCAAAACAGAAACACCCAACGGGAAAAAAGGGGGTGACGGAGGCTACAAACGGAGAGACGTTGTTTTGTTGACCGTGGGAGAAGACATAGAGGAAGTGAAAAGTCGCGAAATGAAAAGAGTTCTCTGGGATGAGCCCTCTCAGTTCGTTCACGGAAAATAAAGCAACCGATTTGGCCGGCAGAAAAGAAACGCCGCCGTTAATTAATTCTTAAAATGTTGCGCAGTGAAAAAAAAAAGGAATAGAAAACGTGTTTACGTGGATGCTGGGAGAATATGCGAAAAAAACGTTTTCCCTTCTTTTTATAAGGTTCGTCATTTTTTTACAAGCTCATTACATATGCGGGGTGTTCGGCGACTTTCAGGATTTACTGTAGGATTTTTTTTTATATTGCGTAGTTCATTTGTTATGAACGACGATATTTTTTATATTGCGTAGTTCATTTGTTATGAACGACGAATTATCTGACGATATTTTTCACTTTCCAAAAATTTGCCTAAAAAATTGTCAGATAATTGTTAATAACAAATTAGATATGCAATGTAACAAAAAAATCCGACGTATTTCCATAGAGAACGTATTTTTTTCAAGATACATTCAACATTTCAAGTGAATCGGTTGAAAATCGTCTAAGTTATGTTTCCGACCAACTAAAAAATGCAATTTTGAGATAAACGCTGCACAGCCGCCATTTTGAGATTAATCGCTTCAATAAAATTATTGTATACAGTCACTGATATGTATGATAAACATCCTTTTTTGTAATATGGATTTATTCTGTAGTTGTTCTGAAAAAAAAAATCCCAAAAAGCCTGTTTTTTCGGCCTCTAGAGTGGCCTAAGGCCTTAAGGAACACGTAGAATTGTGTTGAAGAGCATTAATACTGTCTCAAGTAAATCTGAACAGATATTTCTTTTACCATACGAACTTTGCTGCTCCTTTTTCCCCTTAAGGATTGAAATTTCGTTAATTGTGTCTAGGAACAGTAATACAAAGTTTCAAGTAAATTTGACCCGGCTTTTTGAATTTTCCGTACAAACTTCGCCAACCCCTTTCGTTTAGGGGTTGAATTTCGAAAAACGCTAAAATACGTGTTTTATTAATTGTGTGAAGAAGCACGAATGGCAAATTTCAAGTAAATCCGACCAGATTTTTTTACATTTCCATACAAACTTTGCCACCCCTTTCTTCCCTTAAGGGTTGAATTTCGAAAAATCCGTTAGTGGGTGCTTTCATCACAAAAGCAACCTACTGTCCAAATTTCATGTAATTAGCTAAAGCGGTTTTGGCTCGGCGTTGATGAATCATTCAGGACATGTTCTATATATATATATATATATATATATATATATATATATATATATATATATATATATATATATATATATATATATATATATATATATATATATATATATATATAGAGAGAGAGAGAGAGAGAGAGAGAGAGAGAGAGAGAGAAAATAGGGTATCATGGCGAGTAAAACGCTTCTTTTTTAAGGGGTTACCCCCAATTGCGATTTTGAAAAAATCGATTTTTTTTTATTGCATTTTTTTAAGTATAAGTATCTGAGAATATGTCCTGAAAATTTCAAGTCGATCCGAACAAAATTGATTGAGATATGAGCGTTGAAAGAGAAGAATCCGTTGTGTAAACAACCGGAAATTGAAACTTTAAACGCGTTTTTCTCAAAATGGCATTTCTGAAGTCGGTGACCAAGATTACTCGAACACTAATGAACCGATCTTCTTGAAATTTTGCAGGCTTATTTAATACATAAAAATATAGTCTTTAATCGTTCGATTTTTTTTCGTTAAAATCGAACCATTAACTTTGACTGTCCGCCATTTTGTGAAAAATGAATATTTTTTAAAATCCTTCGATTAAAGGCTAGTTTATACTTATATTTGACTAAATCCATCCGCATTTTTTTTTTCAGATGATCCACTTCGCCGCAATGTTGGTCACCGCAAACCGTGTATATAAAAACATTATTTCATTGACGGCCATTTGCCACTAAACAATGTAATATTTTTCAATAAAAAAATTACTGAAAGTTCTTCAAGATGTGTTCTTTAAGATGGTATATTGATGGATTAAAAAAGTTTTGTAGTTTTCTTTAAAAAAATTCATGAAAAAGGCCTTTTTTTACGCTACAAGTGGGGGTAACGCCTTAACGTCGCGCGATAAAAATTGACAGCGTGCAAGCCGAGCACACGGAGAGAATTAAAAAGTAATTTTTGTCGTGAATTTCACGGTAAAAATTACCGTGATATATTTCAATGTAGTGACAAGTGGGAAAAACATAATAATTCGTATGCGACAAGTTTTTTTTAACTCACGTTACAGAAAATTTCAAGTACGTAGCTAAAATTTTACCTACTGTCGGTTAAAAATTACCAGTCGCACCGTACGATATTTTTACGGTACTGCACAGTAAAATTTACCTGCGTCAACCGCAGCAGAAAAAATTCCTATAAGGCTGGTAAAATATCTCCCCCCCTCATTGTGACCGATTCTTTCTTTTAACTGTTTTGTTTACCTTTTTCTCCACCTTTCCCTGTCCCCCCACCCCCCTCTTGCGGCCCAACCACTTCTCCCACTGTCATATTTCGCCGCGAAATGCCGAAGAAAACATTTCACGACGACGAATGTACGCAACTCGGTTTCGAACCCGGGACCTCGCGGTCCGCAAGATTCAGAGGCGAGCACGCTAACCACTCGACCATCGCACCAATTCATTAACGAAATGTATTTTTTCTTCAAAGACTGGGGCGATAATAATCATAATAATAACCAACCTGTTCGTTTTTTGTTGGGTTTTTTTCTCTTTCATATAAATTGGTATACTCAACAAACGGATAAAGAGAGAAATTTAATTATTAGAATTTATTTTTCATTTAATACTACCATTTTTTTACAATACATTTCGTACCATCGTAAGCTCGAGTGATGTGACTAATTTGCACACATATTATTTTGTCATAATTTAAAATCGTAAAATCGTATTCACTCTTAAACATCTCATAAGCCGTTGATGTACGCAGTTTAGACGATTTTTTTTTGGGAACTCCCATCGCCCCATATAAGGGAATAGATAGACCACTGAAACGAGATCGCGCACCCCTACTTAGCCCCACCACCATACCATTCTGAAGTGAAAGGTATGAGGGGAATTTTTACCATGCAGTGCCTCAAAATTTCCGTACCGTACCGCACGATAATTTTAACCAAGCGCGCACGATAATTTTTACCGAGAGCACAATACATTTTCCTATAACATTCATTAAATTTTATAATAAATCTTAAAATAACTGTTATAAAGACGATACTTTTTTATAGACATTTTTGAAAGGCATAAAATAATAAAATGCACAGTAAAATTTCGCCGATATTATATATTTTTTAAATTTAAGTTTTGCGTATTTTGTTACACATCAAAATTTACTAGAAAATCTGGTAAAATTTTCTATCTGAAGAAGAAACTTTATTTTATTTTCGTGAAAATCTGTGTTCTACCCAACAATAATAAGCGAAGTTTCAGGGTTGTCATCTGGTTACCGTTACTGCACGGTAATTTTTAACCTTTAATTCTCTCCGTGCAGCTTCGAATCTACCTTCGAAAGAATGAATGGTTTTTTTTTTTTATTAAGGAGATTGAAGCGATCCAGTTGAGGTTAACGGTTTATTAATTTTTTTGTCATTGAATTATAGATTTCGTCTGTGAATGCTAATTTTTCATAAAATAGATAATTATAGGGCAGAAATATGCAATTTTAGATTTTTATTACGTAAATAAGAAAAACTTTTGAATTACTACGAACTTAAAAAGGTATAACATTATCGGTGATTATTTTAGAAGAAAAAAAACGAGTCAGCGAATGTTTTATACAACTCAGAATTAAATTTTCAGTAATTTATAATGTACCTATTTATATTTTTGTCACAAGATTATTTGCCATTACCATGAATTAATATTAATTGTTGCCGACGTACGGCAACGTCGCGGGCATTGAAGTTGGCAGCAATGCTCTTCATTCGCCAGCCAAGATTCGTAATCTTTCATCAAGCCTTCGCGGTTCAATATTGAATATCTATGGTTTACGATAAGCAAGATGGCTTTTTTTCTTCTAAATGTTTACAAAGGTTTAGTTTGCGTTAATCCGTTGTCAGGAATGGTTTATCTTGGTGCTCAATAGCAAAAAAAATGACATCACCCGTAGCGTGAGCGTCTTGCCCATCTAACCGCACGTAAAATCACCTGCATTAAACTACCTTTCATCTCTGGTGTTTTGTGGTGAAAAAAAATTGAAAAAATTCGTAAACACTCAGTACAGTCTAGACAGTAACATATCTTTTTTTCAAATTTAATCTCGAATTGTGACGAACGCTCCAACCTCCTTAACATTTGTTCTTTTTTCGCTAAACAAAATCATCTCGGAGACTCGCTTTGCAAATTGATAATACGATTCAATAATTTTCGTTTATTATTTAATAATTGAAGAAAAAAATCTATTGTGCTATTGTTTACTCGGCATCGGATATTTAACGCGATTATGTCGACGAATTTTTGTCGCGCGACAAGAAAAAGCATTTTCACGCATTAACACACTCTATATGCTCGCCAAGGTAGCTCTGACAGTTGTCAATCGCCCTGTCTGTATCCATATATGCACGATCGCATACGAGGCTTCAAAACAATAAAACCGAGTACGAAGTCCCGAACTAAAGAGCCAAAGTCTTTCAGCCAAAATCACTCTGACAAGACAGTCACGTGACAACCGCAAACCTAAAATAATCAACAAACCATAAAACCACGAAAAAAAAACAAACATTTAAAAAACCCAAAAGAAAAACTCGGTTCGAGATAAAAAGAAAATCGCCCCGTGAAATCCCCGATCGTATTGTTATCACAAGCCGCGGATATCCCGTTGAAAATCCGTTGCCCGCCTCCTACGCACGGCTCTGCGCCCGCTCTCGCTTCTTTCATCCCCGATACACTGGACCGCGATCCATCGAGGGATAAAGGTGAGGCGCGTGGAGGCGGGAGGGTACGAGCACGTGCGATTGTAGTAGTTTACGTATGGAAAAGAACAGAGTCAGAGACAAAGACAGAGACAGTCGGACAGTCAGACAAAGACGGAGAGAAAGAAAGGGGAGAAACAAGAGGGACAAGTAAAGAAAGAAAGCAGAAAGAAAGATCGCGAACGGACGAATCCCGGAGGTGCCCCGGTTCAATCGTCACGGCAGTGCTTATTGATCTCAACACCAAAGGTACGCTACATATATAAATATACACGTATAGGACGACGCTAGTATTTTGCTATACATACGTACATAGATATGCCCTTTATGCGTGGTGTGTGTGCGTGTGTACAGAGACAGAAAGGACGTATTTATCCCGTCATATCTACATACCACTGGCTATCAGCACCACCTGGCTGTTCTGAGGACGGCCCGTAATTTTTTTTTTTTTTTTTTCCAAAACGTGTACATGCAAAAGACCTTCATATGTCCTATGGAGAGGTGATTTTCAAGACATTAGGTTTTATATAATGTTGAGTACGGGGACCGTAAACTACTATGTGGACTGTCCGCATAGTAGCTTACGGTCCCCATACTCAACATTACATCAAATCCGTAGTCTTCAAAATCACGTCTCGTCAAATGTAACTATATATATATAAAGGTCTTTTTAACGATCACACGGTAGCTGAAATAAACTATTCGTTTAACAAAACAAAGTTGAGGGCCGTCCTCAAAATAACTACATGGTGTTAATAGTCAACGGTCGGTAAATATGACGGGTTCAACATGCTTTTCCGCACGCACGCACGCACACACACACACACACACACAGAGAGAGAGAGAGAGAGAGAGGTATATGTAAACAACTATGAGGACGGTCCTGGGAGTCGAGTGCTTCGAAATTACCTTTATAATATAATATATCATATGTGTGTGTGTGTGTGTGTGTGTGTGTATATATATATAAGTCGGTGTGCATAAGTTGGGTCGACACTATACACGAGCGGTGTAGTAGTAGTAGTAGTATGTAGTTATGAGAAGCGAGTATCGGTATGAAACGTAGCTCGCGAGAGTATCTCCCCTCCGTTAGCTCGCTACAACCCCAACCCCCACGCCGCTCGCTACAGTGAACGCCGTTGCAAAGCCGGGCACGCAAACCCTTATCAACGTATCGGTAACCGTGAGATTTTGACCATCCGTTATGCAAATTTCGTTGTTTCGGCCGAGCTATTGGTCGAAATTTTACGGTTACAGTTACGGTTATGCAAGATGCGTGTGTTGGCTTAACACACGGCAAGTTTACAAGCCC